>APFE030176975.1:12381-41758 GCA_000404065.3 Pinus taeda
TTTTTCATTGTTTTAATTTATTTTTATTTTTATTTGATTTTATGTTTTCATTATTTCTATTAAATTTTAATGTTTTTCGGGGTCATGATAAAATATTTTACGCTATTATTTCGAAATGTTGAAATTTTACTTTTGAAAAAAAAAAGTTGTTTGGCAATGTTAACACTTTTCGTTTTGAGGGTGTTTTTTGGACTTTTTGCGCAAAAATTTGGTTTTCACCGCCATTTTTAAAACATGTTGCAAATTTATCGGAGAAAAAAAGGGTGTTATTCCAACATCAACACTTTTCGTTTTTAGCACTGTTTTTTATGTTTTTTCGAGTTTTTTTGGCTAGAGTTCTCGTTTTATGTTTATAGTTCCCGTTTCAAAGTTTACATTGTTATGGACTTTGTTTGGGTTCAAAAACTCAAAGAGGAAATGTTTCGATTTACACAGAGTCAACAACTTTTCAAAAATGGCACATTTTATTCCATGTTATAGAACCAGTGATGCTACTCACATTACTAACCTATTTTTTAAGTAGATTTTAAGATTACTTGAGTTACCTAGGAGCATTGTTTCAAATGTAGACACCAGATTTGTTGGACATTTCTGAAGGACATTGTGGAAGAAGCTTGGAACTAAACTAAGTTTCAGTTCTGCTTATCATCCTCAAATTGCTGGATAGACTAAAGTTGTAAATAGAAGCTTAGGTAATCTTCTGAGAAGTCTTGTGGGTGAACATCCAAAACAGTGGGATCAAGTATTGGCATACGCAGAATATGCATATAATGACTCTCTTAATAGGAGTACATGGCAGAGTCCATTCCGTATAATCTATGGAATTCACCCAAGAGGAGTGTTTGAATTGAGAGACTTGGGAAAAGCTGAAAGGAGAAGTGCTAAAGGAGAATATTTTGCTACAGAATTTCAAGAAATACTTGAACAGGTAACACAACAACTACTAGACAGCAACATAAAATACTAGAGCAGAGCAGATTTGAAGAAAAGAGAAGTTAATTTTGAGGTTGGAGATTTGGTTTTGGCACACCTGAGGAAGGAAATATTTCCAAAAAGGGAGTATAATAAACTAAAGTTTAAGAAAATTGGACCATGCAAAGTCTTGAGGAAATTTTTTGCAAATTCATATGAAATTGAATTACCCCCTGATATTGGAATATCTCCAATTTTCAATGTTGCTAATTTGTATAGGCATGAAAGTGGATATGCAGGTGACACGGGAGAAGATCAAGAAGAACAAGAGATTGATTGGGTAAAACAGTTACCTATAGAAAAGGAATTGAAGCCAGAGAGAATTTTGGACAAGAAATTGTTGAAGAAAACAAGAGGACAGGAGTATTTTTAGTATTTGGTCAAATGGAAGGGTCAACCAATTGCTGAAGCTATTTTGATGACAGATGCGAGATGCCATGCTATAGAAGTTGGATAGTTTTGTAGAAGAGCTCATGGACAGGAACCCATGAAGAATTTTGTCCTCATGAGTCTGATACGGGACCATGAGGCTTGAAGGCAAAAGGCTTTGAATTTATTCCAAAAATGCAAAAAAAATTTACAAATAAAGGAGTGGGGTCCTTTAGCTGTCAATTTACAAGTTTTCTAGATAGGATTTGAGCTAGGATTTAAGGATTGAGTGTTTTTGTAATTAATTCATGTAGTTTAGATTCAGTTGAGATTCTCGAGGAGAATATCAACCTGATTAGATATTGTTTAAGAATAGGCAAATTTGATCAAGTGTTTAAGGATCTGATTATTAGGATGAAATGGTATTTTATGTAAGTTTTGAATGATTGTAAGGGGATTTTGACTGATTTGGCTTGTTTTGGCCTTATAATATTAAGTTACAAAAATTATATTGCTTTGAATTTTTGTGCATAATTGGTCAATCCCAAGGGTGTTCCATCCCTCCAAAATATATCTCTGTATTATTGAATTTTCTGTTTGGCCTGAAACTTTAGAGTTATGTTTAAACTGTTGTGATCGTGCTTAATCTCTCTTTTGTTGAGTATATTTTTAAATTGATTATGTTTCAATCGTAGAGCTTTAATTAGCTAAGCTTTGATTTACAAAGAGTAGAGCTAAATCTGGCAGAAGAAGAATGGTGGAGTAAAAGATCTGGATGATCGGAAACTATGGGGTAAGAGTGTACGAATTTATTGATTGTGGTTGAAGCCCCACACTCACTCCTAGCCATCAATCTCATTTTCAAACTTTTAGGTCATAGTCAACTGCAGGGGTTATGCTATTTTTAGTCTGTGTGCTAGTTGAAGTCCCGCTAGCCGTAGATTTGATGGCCTCTTATATCCAACGATATCGGGTCATCAAGTGCTCAGACTTTAATTCAAAAATGGACACAAACTTTTATAAATCAAGGGTTTATATTCCTTAGCAGCTCCATTAGGATAGTTAGCCCCAACTGATATCGATGTTAACTGTTGGATAAAGTGCGCTTGACCGAATGATGGAGGATCACCGATTAGTTTCGCATCGCAATATTTCATGAGTGAATGTACCTTGGCCTTAAGCAAATGTGATTTGCGATATATCACTGCTGACCATTGGATCAAGTGTGCCTTGATCAATCGGTGGAGGATCGCCGATTCGTTTCACATTGCAATATTTCATGAGTGAATGAACCTTGCCCTTAAGAAAATGTGATTTGTGATGTGCGATGTTTAGAGGACTTGTAACGAACTTATCATTACGGCTAAAATTAAGCACTTCTTCTAATTTAGCATAATAGCCAAGTTTGGAGGTAGATGACTAATACTCCAAAGGAAATCTGAGAAGAAATTCCGCCTGAACTTGCAGAAATCGTTTCCAGATTTGAACGATTATCCATTACACCTACACCCAAGCCACCACAGGGGCATCTAAGCCATCAAAATCACCACAGGATCACACACTAGATTTGTTTCCCATGAACTAGTGACTTTCACATCACGGAGTAACTTAACAATACACCTGACCACTACCAAAAGATATTATATAAATATAATTATTTTAATTAATATTAATTCACAATTAAAATGCATTTATATAAATATAATTATTCTAATTAATATTATAATTAGCAAAATATCTAACATTGTTAGTATTATATTCAGTGTAAGTGAATTTTAAGCCAAGTAGTAGGGTTATAATGGGAGAGTTGTAATGTTATGTGATTAGTAGATCCACTATTAAACAAAGTGTATATATATATATATATATATATATATATATTCACTAATCATAGAAAGAGTACGCCATCTCGTTTCGAGTTTCTTTAATTTCATCTTGTCGGTTTGGAGATGCTTAATCCACCTGTGAATCATGGTGGTTAGGGCCTTAAAAACATTGCCTCTTTCAACTTGTCATCACTTCTAAAATAAATGACGAGAATTTAGTGGCGATGGCCTTTGGAATAAAATCATCATGGCTAAATATCTCCAAACCAAGGATCTCATTGACTGGCTACGTGTCAGTTCTCCAGACCCTCCATATATCAGATTATCATGGCACAGTCTCCTTCACGCTAAGCATCAGTTGTTTGGGAATCTCAAATGGGACGTTGGCTTTGCATCCATCCTAGAGATAGGCCTAGAATTTCTCTTAGGCATGACTCGTCAACATTTACTGACTCCTCCTCTCATTACATTTATGCATAATCATGAAATTTTTTGATTAAATATATTGCAAATTGTTATCTTTCCTCTCTTTCATTCACTCATTGAAACTATTCAACTGAGCTAGAGATTCCAAATCCCTTAATTCTAAAATGGAAATGATATATTACCAAGATCAAACTCTCTGGGATTATCATCTTTCTTAAAAAATTTATGGCAGAGAGATAAATTTTTATTGAGATTTACAGAGAGGAATAATAAAATAACCAACAACAATACACATAAATATTATACACATAATATTTATCCAGGAAAACCCGAAATTTGGAAAAAATCCCAACCCAATGAGATCTCATTAGCATTGGCCAAAACACTGGCCAATTTGACCAAGTGAGCCTTCACCACTCACCTCTAGGTCTACATTACAATGAAGTATTCCCATCCTTTTATAGGCTCCATTAAATGCAATACCACATACCATAATACCATGGGTATGCTATGCCATGTGCCCAAAACCACTACTATTGAAGTAAGTCAATCTTGACTCAAACCCTAAGTCAATTTTACTTAACCATTTCCCCCTTAAACTTGACTTGAGGTTCTTTGACTAAACCCAGCCGAAACCTACAAAGTGAGACAACCCTGCTCACTCTAGCCCTTAACCCATTCAAAGTTTTTACTAGGGATTTCTTAACCTGAAAACTCCCTATTACCTACGTCTAACCCAGAATTTACTGGTTACCTACGTCTAACCCAGAATTTACTGGTAATTACCCAGGGGTACACATGCCTTACCAGGTCTTATAGGAGTATGCCCATTTACATGCAAATTAAAATTTTCACTCCATTATAATAAAAAAAATTCTTTACCCTTGTTAGTGTCTTTGTACATATACCAATAGTGTGCAACTTTGCTTCACAATCTATGGCTTTTGATCCATCTGCAAGCAAAACTTAATTATCTCTTTATCTACCAGGCCAATACAAACTCAAACAAAAAAGTCATTTTGAAGCCAAATTAACTCTGATACGAGTTGTTAAGAAATTTACGGTAGAGAGATAAATTATTATTTAGATTTACGGAGATTTCAAGATAGGAATAATAAAATAACCAACAATAATACACATAAATATTTATCCAGGAAAACCAAAAATATGGCGAAAAACCCAACCCAATGAGATCTCATTAGCATTAGCAAAAACCCTGGCCAATTTGGCCAAGTGAGCTTTCACCACTCACCTCCAGACCTACGTTACAATGAAGTATTCTCATCCTTTTATGGGCTCCTTTAAATTCAATACCACGGACCATAATACCATCGGTACATTATGCCATGTGCCGAAAACCACTACTATTTAACTAGGTCAACCTGACTCAAACCCCGAGTCAATTTTACCTTACAATCTTTCCAGAAGAAGACAAATTTATTTTCTTTGGTGGTTCACAATAGGGAAAGGTAAGTATTAATGAGGGATATAGGATAATGACCTAGCCCACCACACAAATTTGTTTTTCTCTTGGCTTGCTTGGTCATGGAAAAGGAATTTTCCTATTAAACTCAAGTGTTTTTCCTAGTTGGTGGTTCACAACCAGATTCTAAGCTAGGAAATCCTATGCAATAGGGGTTATTAGGGCTTGGGGAGAGGCAACCTTTGTGTTTGCTCTGGAGAGGAAATCTATCACCTCTTTCTTCATTATCCCATTGCCAAAGAGGTCTGGACATGTCTTCTACACTTGATTAACTCCCTTGTAGATTGGGATCGTACATAAATTGTCTCTAGCCTTGGGAGGTGGACAATGGGTCATCAAACCCATAGCACATTGACTTTCTTTATCATTTGGAAAATTTGGCTATCTAAGAATGCTCTTATCCTTGAGAAAGTGATGTATGATATCTAGAGGACCAATTGTAGAATCATATCTTACTATCTAGAGTATTCTTACCTTTTTTCTATGGATTCTAAAATCCCTCGTCCACCTCGCAATATATTGTCTAGATTTCCTGTCCCATTTTTTGATGGTCCGCCTTCTTTTGGTCTCTGTGGATGTGGTATGGTCATTCATTTAAGGTGAGTGAGATCCTACAAATTTCACTTACACTATGGCAATGGGTCCAATACTCGTGCTTAATTACTCGTAGTCTCGAGGGTCTTGCACTGTGCTAATTGTCTCAACCTTAGGGATTTTACAGTTTTTGGAGAATATAAATGTGTCATCGATTAGGAAAATGATAGAGGTTCTTTAAACTCTTCAATTCTCAACTCATGGAAAAAAAGAACTAAGACCTTGATCAAAGTGTTCCACTCTGGCCCCATCTCCCACATCTATTGGATCCAAAATTCCAAAGCCAATCTACTCTCCAAAGAAGGTTGTAGTTCAGACCCTAAGTAGAGGATCAACTTCCAGTTTTTTAGATCTCGCATTTTGAAATGTAAAGTTCACAATATGATCTAACATATCAGTTATTGTCATGATTTCCAGTATACTCTATTTTATTTGAACATTTTCCTCGGTTTTCAAATTACTATATGTTGCACCTTGAATTTTAGATTGTTCATAGTAGTAACAATCTACATTTTCGTATGGTGGTAAGTTTCAATTTTATAGAGGACTTGGACTAGCCAGAGTGAGAATATCCATTCTATAGAATATGTACTTTCTCTACAAAATTAATTGAAAACGTTTTTTGTGTTTTGAAAAATATAACCTAAATCCCAATCAACTGGTTATTTTTTTAATAATTCTGAAAAGATGGAAATAAAACGCTATCAACCCATTAGTGTTATTAAATAACGTGTTGCATGCTCTTTAATTATTTTTCTCATCTTTACTGACATGATGTTGTTATGAGGATGTACGACTTGAGGGTGGATCATTGTCAAGACACTGTCTCTCATATTCTTAAGTGTAGTAAATATTCTATAGCATGGGAAATATTGTCTACTTTACTGGACATTTGGTGTCCATTTTCGTTATGACATACAATGATGGTATGCATATGCTAGCATGCATACATGATATCCCTTTCCATGGCATGTTTTAAAATTAAGTGCGGGACAACCAAACTTTGAAATATGGCACCCTCCACGATCAATAATATGCCATAAATAAAATATTAAATATTTATTACTCTATTTACTATTTGTTTGTTCCACACATATGTTGGAAGCTCAAGGTTTTGTATGATTTTGATCCGCCTAAAGATCCTGGTAATTATTTTTACAAGGTAGATACACAATTTATATTGAAAAGGTTAAGAACAAAATATTAAATAGAGGGGAATTATGATGCTTAAATATTTTTGTAGGTTAAGTTTAATTAAATGATTAAAAAGTATATCCTAAAGAATTTGATTTTTTATATTAATATTTTAAATGTATTTTTATTGTATTTTTAATTTTAATATATTTTTAATTTTGTTGGAGTTATATTAGTTATTAATGCATTTTAAATTTACAAAAAATATGCCTCTTATAAGTTGTAAAGTTCAAAAGTTTTTATTTTTGAAAGTAGTTACATAAATTAAAACATGGTGATCATATGAAAGAAAGTTTAGAAATTTTTAGCTTGTCACAATGAAGTGATGTTTGAGAAACTTTGATGTATCACATAAATAATAATATGATGGGAGATGGAACAAACTAATTTTGAGTGAAACATTATTGTCATAATCAATGAAAGTTTGAGAGCAATGTGTCCATTTCAATTTCATGTGCATTACATTTAACAAAAGATTTGGTTTGATTTGCATTGAAGATATTCTCTCCTTGGGTATGATGCATAATCTATGGCACCATTCCCGATATATCCAAAGAGGTGCACACTATCACATGGAAAAGACAATTTGTTTGACACTAAAAAAATATTTGGTTGTGGAGAGAAAATATTGAGAGAATGTGATGTGTCACACAAAGAATATTTTTCATGCAAACCTATTGCATGGAGAAGTCTTTTTTCACAACTTACTATAGTATGTGGAAAGAATATTTGTGTGTGAAACACCAAATATAAGAAAATGTTGTGTCATGCTAAAAATTTCTATGGTTCATGAAAAATGCAATGAGAAAGACCTTTTTAAGGATGTTATGTATCACAAAAAAAACAAAAAAGGATCTTTTTCGCAATGTAGTATTACATAAGAAAATAAAAAATTCCATGAAATATGGTGGCAGAGAGAAAATTGATGCAATATTCAATGAAGTAAAATTTTCCTAAGAAAAGAAGAAGAAGATGAAGAATGTTTTTCTTTGTTGTGGGACAGGAAAATTTATGTCGTGTGTGAAGAAAAATTATGGTAGTGCAATGTATCATATGAAGATAAATTTCAAGATGACATGATATGCTACAAAGATGGTTATTTTTTTGGAAATGTGAAAAGTTACAGAGAAAGAAAAATTTAAATGATGCAATTTTTCACAAGTAAAAGCATGCGGGGCATGTAATTTTATAGAGAAATGACTCTTCGAAGATGTAAAAATGATCTTTTATCCAAGTTTTTGGGAGAAATTCAATATTTGAAGTGTTTTGTTGTCGTCAACATAGGACTTTTTTAAGAAACTTGAGACTTCACGAAGAACAAATTTCATTCAATGTGAAATTTTATAAGGGAGACATGCTTTGCAAGATGATATATGTCACACAAGGAATAGGATGAGGTGTGACACATCACAAAACTACAAATATTTTGAGCATGTGAAACTTTGTATAAATAAAAGATGTGTAAAATGCCATGACTGAAAATGAGACAAAGTGTGAAACTTCACAAATTGTAAAATGCCATGACCAAATTATCTTTTAACACAATCTCATTTCATTATAAAGAAACTTAAGTGGTTGTTGTTGTCATTGTACCCTCTCTCATTCTGTTTTCATGCCTATTTTTCATATTTCATTGTATTGTCTCTGTACTCCATCGATATAAAATGTCTTAAATAGGGTAGTCATTTTACATTACTTCATCTTTTCATTGTTATTTATTTTTTATTCTTTGTGGAGCGCTTCTCCTTTGTATTTTTCTAGTGGTAATTACTACATGTCTCCGTGGTGTGCGTTTGCTATAAATGTGTATCTCTTAGTGGTGTGTTTTTTCATAGGTGCATGTATGTATTTTTGTGTTATATTATTTTGTGTTTTGTATATGCGACTCTGCATGTTGAGTTGTTGTGTGTGATGTGGGAGAAAGAGTGTTGAAAGAGACCAACATCCGTACATGCATTTTTCATTACTACTAAAATTCTAAAAAAATTGAACCAAAGGAGCAACGATGGGGCCAACCAAAGGTAACGGGAAGCCTAGATATTTGTTTTTGGTTTCAACCTTTCCTCTAGATTTTATTGATGTATTAATATGTGATTTGTCCTTTGATGGAAGGGAATGGGTTTTTTATGGTCCCGACTCCCCGGATTTATACCGAGGAAAGGAATTACTGATGGATTGGTGTGCAATTTAGTCTGGTTGGGTGGTCGGCTATTGATGAAGATAAGGAAAGGCACAAATGAAAAAGAACAAAAACGTGCAAGGATGGAAGGCTACACCTCTAATTCCAAAATATCTTTTAATACAATTTCATTTCATTATAAATCAACTTATGCAGTTGTCACTGTCATTGTGCTCTCTTTGTTTTCATGCCTATTTGTCATATTTCATTGTAAAGTCTTGTTTTGTTATCATGCCTATTTGTCATATTTCAATGTTTCATACTTTTTAGAGGAATGATGGGATAGGTGCCCCATCTGGAATACAACCTGGATAACATTTTCTTAAATGTTTTCCTTGGCTTTAGCTGCCATGAAGAGAGAGGATCACATGTGTGCCTTTGAAAAGCAAGTAGGTCTACCTAGGGAATGTTCATTTGTAGGTGTGTGAAGGTTCTTATACTGCAGAGGGAAAATAAAGTGATCCTCTAAGAGAGTGGTAATAGTATCACCCTATCAGAGACACATGAAAACAAGAAATATTTGTCTTACATCTAGGATAGTAGTCCACAAAGAGGTGACGGTTATTACAACCATAACAACACATTCTCAATATGATAAGCACCAAAATAACCTAAATATTTCAACTAATTTAGTACATGTGGAAAACAAACATGAATCATAAATATTCAGAAAAAAATATGACAAATATTCATAATTTATGCATAAAGAATGTGTTGGCCATAAAACTTCATATATTAAGTAAAAGTCCCAAGACACATTTATACAATGAACACCACTAGCTCCAATAGTGGAGTGTTAGAGCCACAACTTGCTCCCAAAAAGAACTAACTTGTATCTATGATGCCTTATGGGAGAAGCAAAGGTGAAAATTCATTTTCTTGTACAATGAGGGTGTATATATAACCAATGGGGTGGTCCTTAACCTCCCTTGTGACTCTTACCATTATGACCATTTGACTTCCCTATGACTTTTCAAATTTTACATGACTGTTTACATTTTGTACATGTCCTTTGGACTTCCACTTTATAATACATTTCGAATAAGAACTTATAATAATCCACAAAATGATGTGGCACATGGTGACTCATGACATGACATGACATGACACTGATGATATGGTAATGTCAAGCCATTTTTTGTTGTTACTTTCTTTGTGTCTTCTTGAAGATGATCCCTTATTCACCTCCGCATGGCTTTAAGCATTGAGGAGTCTTCAATGTTATTATATATTGGGTTGTTATCACAAATTGATGTCCCTATGCTTCCTCTTAATTGATCAACTCGTATTTTCAGCTACACGATTGTCTTCTAGAATGATCTCGTTCTTCATCTCGTTCTTCATCATCTTATTATAGCATGATAGAGTAAATGCACCTACAATTCACTCATCAAAATACGACATCAATCTGAAAAACCCCTCGCCTAAGATGTTGCATGATGATCCACTTATTGAGGTGGAATTGGGTGACAAGATAAGAGAGAGGCTCAGTGACTATGCAATTTCACAGCTCAAGAAATCAATGGTTAGGACTGAGCCTTGAGACTACAGAATGCATAGTTCAGGCTAGATTGGTCTTGAAGATTCCACAGTTAGGGGGTTCAAGGAGCCAAGCTAAGGGCTTGAGCACTGAATTTTCCCACTACTAGTGCTAGAAGGATAGGGAGGCCAGGTTATTGTGCAATTGCATAGTTCAGGAGCTCAACGGCTAATCTTATGGAATTCACATTTCAGGCTTGACTGGAGGAAGTGATTGCATAGTTTTGGAGCTCAAGGGTTGGGCTTAAGCACTAGGATTACTTAGTGCACAGCTTTGGGAGGCAAAAACTGGCCATTACAGAAGGCCAAGGGATAAGGTTGGTGGTTAAGGGTTGTGGCTACGCAATGTGTAATTTAGGCTAGTTGAGAGAGGCTAAGTGGTTAGGTGAGGGAGTTTTCCCAAATTTGATTGTGTCGGATCAATGCCATGAAGTTGAAAATTAAAAACAAGGCTGTGAGTATGATCTAACACATATATTACTCGATGAAACAACAAGGAACACTCAAAACACATACATACCACACTTCCATCAATGTGACAAATTTGTGATGTTTGGCACCAAGTGTGACACCAAAGATACACTTTGTGATGACCGTGATGACAATTATGCAACAATTATTAAAAATTTGGAAATATTTGTGACACATGTTTTCATGGTAAGACCAACTAATTTACACAAAGATTACCCTTTGAAAACATCAAAACTAGATTTTGTACATTGGGTGATACTTAGCATGCTAAAAGAAAACACTTTTATTATCTCAGAAAGGGGACTAAAACATTTAGAGAAAACTCATGCATGTTCAGGCTCGCTGAGAGAGGCTAAGTGGTTTGGTTAGGGAGTTTTCCCAATTTTGACTAAGTGTCGAATGAGTGCCATGAAGTTGAAAAAACAAGATTTTCAGTATGATCTAACACTTAGATTGCTTGACGAAACAATAAGGAATACTTAGAACACATGAATAACACACTTCCCTCGATGCGACAACTTTGTAATGACTGGCACCAAGTGTGACACCAAAGATACACAATGTGACGACTATGATGACACTTGTGTGATAATGTTTAAAACTTTGGATATGAGTGTGACACATGCTTACATGGTAAGACCAACTCATTTACACAAATATTACCCTTCGAAAACACCAAAACTAGGTTTTGTACATTATGAAACACTTATCATGCTAAAATACAACACTTTGATTGTCTCACAAACATGACCAAAAAACTTAAAGGAAACTCATTCAATGACTCTTTATGTTTGCGAAAGCAACCTGTGAAGTCAAAGTAGGCTTCGAAATTTGAATTTATCAAGGTGGATATTGGTGGCCCCCTCCTAGTTCACCTAGACCCCTAGTTGGTTTCATTTGTTTCCTTGATAATAGTAACATTTTGTATTTTTAGCAGTTTTCAGTAGGCCAATAGTCATAGGTAAGGGCCTATGATAAATCATATAGTACTTAGAGAGATATTTCCAATAAGGTATTGTACACACCAGATAAAGATCATATGACCAAGTTACGAGCTAGGGAAGTTGGTTGCCCAACTGACCCCAACAGGGCCCACAATCTCTTGGCATTCCATACCTCAATGTTATTATTTTGGTTGTTTAGGGTTTCCCCTTATTTTTCAATAATAAAAAGGCCCTTCAGCTTGATTGCAACATAGTTCATAGGCATGTAGCCATGACATCTCTCCTCAAAGATGAGCTACCATTGTCTGAGCTAGTTTATTTCCATTATGTTTATAGGCATCTTTCAATTCTTGATGTTAATGCAATGAAGGTTTATTTCTGCTGCATCTTTTTGTTTATGTTTATATTTGTATTCTGTTGTGTTCCTGCATAAGTCATTATCATGAATGTAAGCCAAATTTTGGAGGGTATTGTAGCTTATAAATAGTTTCAATAGAAAAATCATCCCTAAGTGGTGACAACCTAGTAGAAACATTTTATAATGCATCTGTAGCTTCGTTATAGATTCTACGAAAAAATATAATATTAAAAGCTTGGAATTGTGAAATGAAGTGACATACCTCTTGTTGATAACTTTTCAAATTGGGTGACACGGTGTATAATATTTCATACCTGTTGTACCCCAATCTCAGAGGCACTTATTTCTTTAAGAGCCCCAACTTTGAGGTCAATGGATATCTGTCAGCCTGAAATGAGTGCTTCATATTTTGAAGTGTTATTAGTGCATTCAAATTCTAGGCAGCAAGAGATCATGCGTTTCCTCTGTTGCGGGTCTACTAAAGCACAACCAGCTCTCGAGCTGTCCTGTGTCTTGGTATAGTCAAAATACAAAATAAAAATATCATAAATACAAGAGTTATGCCCTACACTAGTATTATTACTATCTACTACACATAGTTCATTTTCGCCAATTGGACTAGGAAGGAGATCAAAATGTGTGTCTGGTGGGACTAGTGAAGGCTAAGAAGGGTAGCATCCAAGGTTAGACTCCAAGAAGAAATTTCCAAAAACTAAATCTGTGAAAGAAACTAGCTCGTTCTTCCCCTCAAATGGGGTGACAGTGTGCTTCATGTAAGACTCTAATTTCACCTAGGTTTGGTTGTTCCTGCACTTATATGGAAGAAATAAATGTGACCAATCAGTAGCAAAATAACCATGTAATTTGTTGGACCAATCTATAACTAGGAATACACCGTAGGCTTATGTAATGTCCACAAGTACTATGCTTATGAACTAGTGAACTCAATCATTAGATGATAGGTGGATGAGAACATTTATTAGCTCACCAGTAGCATGGATAAGGGTCTTGTCCAATTGAATGATATGTGCATTGTTCTTATCCCATTTGCCATTTATTTTCTTTGCAACATATAATGCCATTACATTTACAGATGCACCAAAATCAACTAAGCAATATTGTACAATGTAATAAAAGATTGCGAAAGTTAACAAAAATGATTGACAAAGTGCGTTAGCTTCTAATGTTAAAGAATTAATGACAGAATCCATGGGATGAGAAGACTTACCATCTCCCTTCTATGAAGAAGCAACATCTTTATTGGAGGAAGGATATTCAAGATCTTGGACAAGTAGTTCCCCTTGGCTTTCTATCCTTGTAAGATAAAATATTTAAATATTAGCGCCCGCTTTCTTCATGTTTCCTAGTATATTATAATATAATGGAGTAGACATTGTTGAAGTGTATGGAGGAGTGGATTTGTCTGAGACTTACAGAGTAGTAGGCTTGCTTTTACCATCGACGGAAGTGTTGTTTGTGGTGGCAGCTTTTCCAGACTTACCATGACTGTTCTAAGCTGAGTTGACAGACAGTGTGATCTTTCTTAACAAGTGTTCCTTCAATTTTTTCCTCATCGACTCTAGTTCAGAAACTAGCCCTCGGCTCCACAACTTATATAGATGATTTTTCTTTTAATTCGGGGTCTCAATCAGTTGTGGTTCTTTGACATTTTTCTTTTCAATTGTCAACACATAATTGAAGGCACTCACAATGTGTCTGACACTCACAACCTCTTCAGCCACATCAATTTCTTCTATTTTCTTTCTATGCTCATTTAAAAGTGCATTCCTTATCCTTTCTTGGTCTATTTTTTGTTTACATGTGTACATTTTCTAACACATATTGAACAATTCCTTCACTTTTTGCAACATTTTTTTCTATCATAGGAATTTAATGTAGTACAAAAAACCTATCCTTTTCGGATACCCTACTATCTGATATTTTTTTGAACCATATCCAACATCAATAATGGTTTATCCCTTATTTATTGTCTATTATAAAACCCTCCTTAGTTTAATTTACAATATTTGGCTTCTCATTTTTAGTTATCTCTTACTAGCTCTTCTATATTAATGCAATATTCATGTGAATAACACTCTCACATCAAGCATTCATCAAACCCCACCAACTAGGAGTATTGACTTTGATTAACTCGTTTAATGGGCATGCCACATCCATTTAATGAATATAATATATTCAAGGTCACTTTCCTTGGCTTAGCGTCATTCATTGTGATTGGACCCACTCCTTTGTGAATCCATGTTCCTTTTTCATGTTAAATTTTATTCTTCTTCCTCTAGGTGTTTTTGTGCTTTCCAACCCATATGTTAGATTTTCTTTCCTCTTAATTATATTAGAAGTGTCTTTTGCACTCTGACTTTATATTGACATTATTGTACTTAGAAGTTCCATTGATCTACTTTTGCGGTCATTTTTGGGAAATTAATACAAATAATACTTCATCTTATATATTGATTCTATGTTGGATCCTCTTCGGAAATATACCATTTTATTCCTTCTCTTTAAAGCTGCCTTCTCTCCACAATTTTCTCATCTCCAAGGTGCACCAATTTTCTTGTAGTAGTTTTTTACATATATAATTTTTATGTCTTCTCCCACCTTAATTGTGGGAGGTTGTTTCCCTTTATCTTGATCTCAACGACCTTGTTATGGATTTTCTGTGTAAGCCCTTATCCTTCTTTTACTTTCCCTTGTGAACATTCATTTGTCCCCCAAGCTCACTTTTCTTTCAGCATTTTATCTTTTTCTAGGGAACCCTTCTTATAACCTTTTTGGGTTACTCCACAAGTCTTTTCAACTTTCTAGAAGAGTGCTACATCTTGTATTTCCTTGCAATGCTTCATGGACATATGGATGACTCTATTTAAGTTGACTCTTAACCTTGGTTGGAGTTCTATCATACTGCCCTTACCTACGAGGTTGTTACCCTAATCGGCATGATGACAAATCCATTGAGTGCATATAATGGGGGAGAGTTGGTTGATTGATTAGGAGAGGAAGCTTGGTTACCACTAAGGAAGAGAAGCATTGGACTAACTTGTTTTAGAGAGTGCACCATTTTGGAGGAAGGGTATTGAGCCCTAGACTACATGCTTGGAAGGTGTTTCATCTTTGGGGTAGGATAAACCCTACTATGACACTTGTACATCCTTTTATTATAGAACAATCCATGTGGGGTTGCCTTGTTAGTTACTTTTATTCACATAAGTCCTTGTTTTATGTTATCCTCCCTAACATACTCTTTATGTAAAAGTAGGAGAGAGCTATTATGATCTCATCATTATTATATCTCCATTTTGTATTTGTTATTGCCTTGGATATGTCTTTAAGAGAGAAAGACAGTAGGACTTATAAGGAAACCCTAGGAGGATAGGAATTGGAGGTGAGATATAGAATTATCTTTCTAGGTACTTGCGTGATGCGACATGGCTAGGGTTCATAAATCGTAAGAAAGAAAATAAAATATTTTGTAATAGAGGTTTGGTGTATGTGCCAAAGAGGACTTCCTGGATATCATGTTGATCTTTTAATATGATAGTTACTTAGGAAAAGACCCAAACTCAAGAGAAAAACCATCAAACATTTCTCCAAAAGAACATCTCCAAAAACCCTTGGGCCTGCTGATGACGTAAACTTGCGCTTGTGACCCATCTGCCTCCAACCCTAAAAGTCCACTCTGACCATGCTATAAGGAACACCAGAAAAAGGAACATCACAAATTCTCTTGCCCCAAGATTGCTTGCCCTCAAGCAATCTAAACTTGTAGACCAATCTAGTGGCCCAATGTAGTAAGGACATAATGTCTAGATCCCATACAAACCAATGGCTGATGTTATGCCTCTGTGTCAACCTACCATGAATGGGCCCCTCAATACTTGAATCCCATGCCAACCTCTGACGGTCATCAAAAAATCCTGTTGGATCTCAATGCCACCAAGCACATGCATCAATGTTTTATGGCTCCTACCGCACTGTGCTTTAGAATGATAATAGCGTGCCACCAATACGATACCAACTCATGATATCCTACTAATCCATCCCATGGGAAGGATCGGATCCACATGCACCTATATATGTTACGAGTCCACTAAACTACACCATGTTCAACTCATGCAACTCTACCCAACCAATTAGCCAAATATGTCTAGGAATCCCTGCCGCTCCCCCTATAAGTGGGCAAACCATGCTACACTCCATGTCTATGTACTCCTCGAGAGGGCTGCAACCTAGAAATATTGTAGCTTCACTAGCTGCCACTACATCTACCTACACCTCACCAGTGGGTAAACCCAAAGATGGATGCATTAGAGCCTCCCTCATTTGACCCAAAACTCTGTGCTCCACTGGTCCACTCGTCATATGAAAAATTATTTTGTTAGGTCCCAACACCTCATGATGACCCATGTCTACAAATACTACCTCCTTGATGGTTATTTGTACATCTTTCTGATCCTCATCAATGATTAGCACCAGGGATGTCTACTCATCCCCCTCCATCATAGGCTCAACATCAGCCACCAATTGACTCTCCAAAGAGGGCCCATCATGTGCATTGTGCTCCACTATGTGTTGCTCATGTTGAATGGGAACAAGTTGCTTCTCATCGATATCCTCTACCAAACATGGATGCATATCTTAGATGGTATCAACAACTCCCCTCACTGCTCATGCTCCTCAGAGGTGTCCATCGACTCAACTATAAAAGAAGAATCCCCATCCTGGAAGTTAGAAGGATCTCCTCATGGTCTCCCCCTATCGTCTCCTCAGTGTCACCCATGCATGAGTGGTCAAGTCCCCAAGGTTCCTTGCAAATGAAGCAAAGACCCTTGCTCCTCATCTCATTCCTGCTACATGGTTTGTGACCACAAGTCCACTACAACTCCTCCTGGGTCAACTGTCTCCTAAACAACCCAATGCTTTTCTCAACTAACCTAACCACTAATGCATGGATGACACCGAGGAGATGATAGTGGGAGATAAGTAGGAGATTCCTTCTAACTTCCAGCATGGGGATTATTCTTCTATAATTGAGTCCATGGACACCTCTGAGGAGCATGAGCATTTAGGGGGAGTTGTTGACAACAACTCAGAGATGCATCCATGTTTGGAAGAGGAGATTGATGAGCATCAACTTGTTCCCATTCAGCATGAGCAACACATAGTGGAGCACAATGCGCATGATGGGTCATCTTTGAAGAGTCAACTAGTGGCTCATGTTGATCCCATGATGGAGGAGGTTGAGAAGAAATCCTTAGGGTTAGCCATTGATGATGGGTATACAAATGTTTGGACAACCAGCATGGAGGTAGTATTTTCAAACACGGGTCATCAGAAGGCATTAGGGCCTAACATGATAGTTTTGCAGATGATGAGTGGATCGGTGGGGCACGAAGTTTTTGGTCAGATTAGGGAGGCTCTACTGCATCCATCTTTGGGTATACCCACTGATGAGGTGTAGGTATATGCAGTGGCAGCTAGCGAAGCTGTAGTATTTCCAGGCCGCAGCCCTCTCCAAGAGTACATAGATAGGGAGTGTAGCATAGGTTTCCCACTTATAGGGAGAGAGGCAGGGATTCCTATACATATTTGGTTGATTGGTTGGACAGAGCTACATCAGTTAAGCATGGTGCAGTTTAGTGGACTCATACCATATATATGTGCTTGTGCACTCGATCCTTCCGACGGGATGGATTGGCGGGGGATATTTCCCATGACAAAGAAAAAATTTCTTCTTCTTCTTCTTTTCTTAGGAAAATTTTACTTCATTGAATATTACATCAATTTTATCTCTACCACCATATTTCATGGAATTTTCTCTTTTCTTATGTAATACTACATTGCAACAAAGATCCTCCTTTTTTTTTCTTTTTTTGTGGTACATAGCATCTCTAAAAAGCTTTTTTCATTGCATTTTGCATGATCCATATAAATCTTTAGCATGACACAATTTTTCTCCTTTTTGGTGTCTCACACACAAATTTTCTTTCCACATACTACAGTAAGTTGCAAACAACAGGTTCAAATGAAAAATATTCTCTATGCGACACATCACGTTCTCTCAATATTTTCTCTCCAATCCAAATCTTTATTTAGTATGAGACAAATTTCCTTTTCCATGTGATAATATACACCTCTTTGGATATTCGAGGAATGGTGCCATAGATTGTGCATCATACCCAACGACAGAATACCTTCAATATAAATCAAACCAAATCTTTTGCTAAATGTAATACACATGAAATTGAAATGGACACATTTCTATGAAACTTTCATTTATTATGACAATAATGTTTTACACTCAAAAAGAGACCTTATCTGAGTTCCGGTTTTTTTCTCTGGGAACTAGGGTTCTGAAAACCCTATGATGACACAGCCTGCGCACCCTGCACACCTCCTGCACCTTGCATATCGATTAGTTGTTCACAACTAACAAACTGCTTTTAGATCTCTGCCGAGGTAATGGGTTTTTCCCATGGGGGGGCCTCAACACCCTCCCCATCGTCCACTCATAAGGTTCCAGTACAATCCAGCTCCCTGACCTCTGAACCAGGGCACGAAGCAGAGGACAACGAAAGCCTTCCATGGCAGCAGAATGTAAACAAGTCAACATACGAGACAAAAGAAGGCAATGGGAAATTGGATGGAAAACCAGAGATAGAGGAAAGGCACAGTATCACATCGAAGATCTGCAAGCCAGTGACCATTGAATGGCCCAAGATCGAACTGCCCAGCCATAGGGTTAATGGACAAATCCAGTTCATGAAGGACCATGCGCTTATTGGAAAATTTATCGATTTTTGGCCGACGGAAAAGGCATTGCAAGGCTGGATCTCAGCCAAATGGAAGCCTAAAGGCCATGTCACCTTGCAACTAGGACCAAAATGGTTCTTTACAGCGATATTTCTTTGCATAGAAGACAGGAACCAAATCATGGATGAAGGGCCCTATTTCTTCAATTCAGTGGGCCTGTACCTAAGAGCGTGGGCGGAAAGGTTCAACCCAGATAAGGAGGACCTTAGTTGGGCTCTAGTATGGATTAGGATGTACTCGCTTCCAGTGGAGTACTTGGGTGAAGACTCTCTCAAGGACATAGTAAATGGGCTGGGGGAGTATTTAAAATCGGCGGAGGAAATGAAGCTGCGCAGATACACATCCTATGTCTGTATTTGTGTCTTCATGCGATTGGACAAACCCCTCCCAGACTCGATAAGTCTTCTTCATGATGATTTTGAATGGGTTCAACCTCTAGATTATGAACATGTTCCTTTTCACTCCCGAAGATGCCATGCTTTGGGTCATCTCTTTAGAGATTGTCCTCTCAACCTCAATTCCATAAATGTTGCACACTCTGAGAAGCCAGATCAAGCGGGTTTCATTAAATTAGCCTACCGTAAAAGATCTCACAAGAAACCCCCCTCAGGGAAAAAACCCCAGCAAGATGTCTCCTCCCTTCCTTCAACCAGCAACAGTTTTGAGGTCCTTGCTGACCCCTCAGCCGATCATCTTCTGCATTCACCCCCCGATCCTAAGCCCTCAGCTACCCCTTACCCCTCTGGCTCTCCCGCCAGGCCCCTCTCCCCTATCACCTCCTCGGATTCCCCCAAGAGGGCTAGCAAGATCTCAGACGGAAAAGCAAAAGACATGGAGGTTGATGATATTCCCAGTCAAACCATAAGCCCATCTTTCATTGTGGATGAGGAAAACTAGGTACAACAAATGGAGGAATAACCTCAGAGCATTGACCTAAATGGTCTTGACATCCTGGTGATGGAGCAATTCTGCAAAAAAAGGGATTATGATAAAATATCAGAGCTCCAGATCAGCAAACTGGATGTCATCATCTCTAGGGCTTACCAACAGCAGCAACTTGGCATCTAACCAAGCAGTCATTGGGATGGAGGCTTGCCCCCTAAAGACTCCAAAAAGCGAGGGAGAAGAACAGATCTCCAGCGAACCATTGCATTAGGGAAAATTTTGGTGGATTGAGGAAGGTATGCTAAGTTAACTAAGTACTACAAGCCCACCCACATTAGTGAATCATGAAGTTGATCTCTTGGAATATAAGAGGGCTCAACAGCGCTGGGAAACTCAGATTAATAAAAAACATGATTAAGAAGGAGCAACCACAAATCTTCTTTCTACAAGAAACAAAGTGTAACAGTATCACTCTTGGAAACATTCTTTCCAGAGCATGGCCAGAATGTCACTCGTTAGCAGTGGACGCCACAGGGGCTTCGGGAGGTTTGGCTATTGCATGAAACACTCAAGCGACTGAGCTGACAAACATCCATGCAACACATCACATGATTCAGGCAACATTTCACATTGTAGGCACCAATGTGCATGGTCATCTAACCAACGTTTATTTCCCACAGGTAGCCAGCAAAAAAATAGCAGCTCTTAATACAAGATTAGACCTCAATATCAACAGAGTCCATCCATTGTGGATCATAGGGGGCGATTATAACATGATAACCAAGATAGAAGAAAAGAAAGGAGGGCAAGCGAGATTGGAGCAGGAGGCCGCCCATTTCAAACATTTCATTCATCACAATACTCTACTTGACATGCAATTTTGCAATGGTATGCATACATGGAGTAATCGTAGAATGGGAAGGTAGCAAATTGCATGCAAACTTGATAGATTCCTCCTCTCTGACAATATAGTGCATCTAGGAGGAGATATTTCAACATCAATTCTCCCTTACTCAGGCTCGGATCATTAGCCGATCGCCCTCCAATGGCAAAGACTAGGCGATTTAAAAAGGCGACCTTTTTGCTTTGAGGCTTTTTGGCTCTAACACCCCACATTCAAAGACTTCATCAGATCTGTATGGACCTCCTTCCCTCCACCAGTTGGTTCAAAAATGTTTCAGTTCCAGCAAAAGCTCAAATTCATCAAGGCCCAAATCAAGAGCTGGAACAAAGAGACATTCGGCAACATCTTTCAAGCGCAGCAGAATTTAAACAAGGAAATGGAAAAAATCCAACAACACATCATCTCAGAAGGACACAATAAGGAAACTCTTGCTTAGGAACAATGCATTCATAACCAATTGGAGGAAAGAAGGAAGTAGGAGGAAATCCTGTGGAGGCAAAAATCTAGGATTAGATGGCTGAAAGAAGGAGAGAGGAACACCAAATTTTTCCATCGAACCACAATTCAACGAAGAATGCACAATACCATCGCGTTCATTCAGAATCCTGAGGGGGAGAGATTGGAAAATCATGCTGAAATAGAGCAGGAGTTTCTAAGACACTTCCAACAGGTTCATCAAGACCCCCAAGCAGACAGAACGCCGGCCAAAGAAAAAATCATCACTAATGTGGCCGAAATCATCACAGCAGAGCATAATGAACTCCTCCTACATCCCATCATGCAACAGGAGGTGGACGCCGCCATGCATCAACTCAAGGAAGGTAAAGCCCCTGGCCCAAATGGCTTCACCACAACGTTCTTCCACACCTTTTGGGATCTGATAAAAGAAGAAGTCTGGCTAGTGGTGGAGGAATCACGTACCCTTCACTGGCTTCTTCCCTCCCTCTATTCTACATTCATGGCGCTTATCCCCAAAGAGGATACCACCAGAAAACCAGACAAATTTCGACCAATAGCACTTTGTAATGTCATATACAAAGTGATATCCAAGGTAATCGCTAACAGGTTAAAACTGTTACTACCCATGCGCATTTCACCGGAACAGTCGGGCTATGTAGAGGGCAGACATATTCTGGACGACATCATCCTCTCTCATGAAATCATACACTCCCTCAAGCACTCCAAACAAACAGGTATGATTCTCAAGCTCGACCTCTCAAAAGCTTTTGATAAGCTCAATTGGATCTATGTACAAAAAATGTTAACAGCTTTCGGTTTCTCACCTATGTGGGTGAGATGGTTGATGAGCCTTATATCTTCTACTTTTTTCTCTATCCTCATTAATGGCATCCCCTCCCGTCCTTTCAGCCCTTCGAGAGGTATTAGGCAAGGTGATCCTCTTTCCCCTTTCCTCTTTGTGCTGATGGCTGAAGGCCTGGGTCGTCACATTAAGCAAGCCCTCCTCTCCAGGCAGCTCAAAGGCTTATCCATCCACAATCTGCCAGTGATATCTCACCAACAGTTTGTGGATGATAATATGCTTTTTGGGTACCCCTCCGTTCAGAAAGCCTCTCTTTTCAAGTCCCTGCTAAACGATTTTTCAGAAGCTTCAGGCACAAACATCAATAAGGCTAAATCTCAAATCTGCTTCTTCCATACCCCCCCTGTCACCCAATTTGCCATTGCTCGTATCCTGGGCTTCACCATTGACTCCCTTCCCTCCAAATATCTTGGAGCCCCCCTCATTGCCTTTGCCTTAAAGCACGCTTCTTGGTGCATTCTCCTTGAGAAGCTAGAATCTCGCTTAAATCTCTAGACTCATAGAGCTCTGAACATTGCCAGTCGCTTGGTTCTAATCAAAGCGGTTCTTTAGTCTATGCGTCTTTATCTTTTCTCTATCTTGGGAGCGCCCAAATGGGTAATAAAAAAAATAAAATCCCTTCAACGTAATTTCCTATGGGGCGCCACCGGTACCCACCGCAAATGCGCCTTGGTAAGGTGGACCACAATCTGTAAGCCCAAAGAAAAAGGGGGCATCGGTATAAGGGACCCAAGTCATAGCAATTCAATCATGTGTGCTAAAATTTGGTGGTAGTGGATAACAACACCCAACAAGCCATGGGCAACCATCTAGATAGCTAAATACGCCAACCTTAGACCGCCGGAAGACCTAATCAGATACACTCCCACAATAAAAGGTTCCCTAATCTAGAATGCAGCCAAACAACACTACTTAATGATCCAGCAACACAGTTTCTGGGAAGTGAGGAAAGGACGATCAGCGGGGTTCTGGATGGATGCATGGAATCAGCTACCGAAGCTCCACAATATCCTTAAACAAAATGCACGCCGCTATAGGGAAGGGCAACTACAAGAAGACGTTTGACAGAATTGGATCCAGGATACAGATCAGGGATACAGATAATGGAAGCATAGTAATCGAATAATTGAGCACGCAGATCACCACACTCAATAGCTTCTAGAGAGGGAGCTCCAAAATCGGCGAATCAGATGCTCGAAGGACACGGACATCCTTCGATGGGGATACACACCCAGGGGAACCTTCACTACAAAAGAGGCCTACAAGATCATCTGCTTAGATTTGGAACCTCTGGACCCCATTTGGAGCCGAATATGGTCTTCAGGCATCTGGCCCAAAGACTCTCTTTTCCTTTGGTTGGTGGGGCACCGCAAAATCCTCACCTGGGACAATCTCAGACGCATGAACTTTCATGGGCCATCCATGTGTGTCAACTGTAAAAACCAGGAATAAACCTTTCAGCACCTCCTTGATTCTTGCTCTCTGGCCAATCAATTATGGGAGAAAGCCAACTTTCGATGTCAACGAAATTGTAGAGTATCAGTAGACATCCTCAACTCTCTGCACCAGTGGCACTAGACCCCCTACAAAGGTGGAATTCTCAATCACCTTTGGAGAATAATTCCTGGTCTCCTCCTCTGGACAGTATGGAAAGAAAGGACAAGTGAATATTCAAGGATCATAGCTCCCCTCCAGAAGTTATATGGGGCAACCTCTGCGATAACCTCCAGGAGACCTTGGCGATTGGCAAATGGACGCAGGACGACCTTCCCTCTACAACTAATGAAAAGGCCATTTGGGCAAACTAGAATTTGAACCTCTCACTGGGAACTCAGCCCCCCACCCCGTTTATGCGCAACAACAGTAGGAAGGACTCTTGGACCCCTCCCCCAAAGAATAGAATCAAGCTCAATTTTGATGGCGCTTCCAAGGGCAATCCCGAGAATGCGGGATTTGGGGGTGTTTTTAGAGACTACAAAGGATTTCCAATCCTCATCTACTTTGGGAAGATAGGTTGGGACACCAATAACTCGGCAGGGCTAGAAGGGCTTTGGCAAGGACTTCTCCTATCTAAGGATCTCAACCTCTAGCCCCTAGAAATTGAAGGGGACTCCCAGATTCTCATAAACATGGCCAACCAACTACAAAATGAGACTCATGCGAGGAAAATAGCCAAAAGCTGGAGGCTTGAGGCCAGGCTGGAGGCCATAGAACATCATCTCCATAACAATCAAGCCATTATCTTCAATCATATCAAGCGGGATGGTAAAAAGGTTGTTGATCTCCTGGCTAATTTGGGAGTGGAAGCGAGACACACTATGCTTTCTGGCACAATTGACATTATTCAAAATCATGATCACGCCCAGGAATGGACCATGCTGATTCAAAAAGATGCAGCTCCCCCGGATGCGGGTGAATTACGGTGCGAATAAGTTGATGGGACGGGGGTGGAGCAAGGCGGCTCGACACCTGCCCACCGTGTACGAGGAGATAAATGCTAAGCTAAGGAGGAGAGCCTGGCATGCAAGCCATTATACTCCCCCATCAAGTGCTTCAGGTTTTTCATGCACGTCCACTGCTATGGCGTCCTCCTTCACACACTGCTACTTGCAAGATATGGCGGCCACCATCAATGAGGTAGTTATGGTTGGGAATTTTCGAGGAGAGCCCGTCCAGTATAAGGATAGGCTTGGCCCTGCATTAACGGTGAAGCTTGGTGAGTCGTTAAGCTGGGCTCATCCCCTCACCTCTGATATTCTCTTGGTTCTCTTTGTTGATCCTGAGCCTCAGACAAGAACACTATGTCTGGTTTTTATTTTGGAGGTTCATAGTCTTGCTTGTTATCTCCAGGACTCTGTCCGGGTTTCGGGCTCTAGGAGGTGACCTTAGAGCATATAATTCTTAATTTCGGGCCCCTTGTTCATTTGCCCTGTTTTTTGCGTAGTCTTGGAAAGGGGCGGGTGGGAGATTGAGAAGAACAAGCCCTCTCGTCTCTTTCGGTCCTCTCCCATCTCTGTTGGTTCTCACGGTTTCAGTGCGGTGCCTGGTTGTAATCCTTCTACCGCCCTTTCCACAATAGCTTGTCTTCGTCAGAGAATGGGGTGCCGCAGAGGCCAACCCCAGCGCGCCCCTGCTGACTCCACTTCGGACTGGCCTGCCACCAACGAATTGGTCATGGGGTGATATCCAAGCACCCGTAGTGGGCGCGGAAGGCGTCATGTCTCAAATCAATCTCGGGGGCCTCCTTCCTTGACAGGGTCTGCCATTTTCACATTCAACAGCTCTTTGCATCAGCCACGGATCACTACCCACATCTCCATGGTCTTCTATGAAACTACGCAAACGGAAGGTTCTGACACTCATACGGGAGGTTCAGGTGCTGCTGCTGGTCCTCCCCCTGCATTCCAGCTTGGTATTGGTATGATGCCACATCATGTTCGAGCTAACTCGGGTGGAGGCATACAGGATACGGAGATGCTGCCTGTTGATCCCGGACCTTCTGTTCAGTTCACTGCTCTTGTTGATGATGAACCGGAATTCCGCCGGTGCCGAATTGTGGAGGAACAACCTGATGAATAGCCTGCTCTCGCTGACGATGGTCTACCTTTTTGGTTATGTTTTTGGCAATCCTCAGGCTAGTATATTTTGGTATCTCGGCTATGGATATCCTCTGGTTTCTGCTGTACGGGTCTCCTTGTTTTTTTTTGGTGTATGGGTCTCCATGTGGTAGGTTCAGCACTGGGTCATGTGTTTTTTCTTCTGGAATGAGGCTTATGTTATTTTCTGGAACAATGGCTCTTGTAAGAGCAATGATCTTACTTCGGTCACTCTGTAAATATTTTCCCTTTTCCTTAATAGAATTAAGTTTACGCAGAAAAAAAATAAAAATAAAAATAAAAATAAAAATAAAAATAAAATAAAAAATAAAAAATAAAAATAAAATAAAAAATAAAAAATAAAAAATAAAAGATAAAAGT
The DNA here is from genome assembly GCA_000404065.3 of Pinus taeda. Lineage (NCBI taxonomy): Eukaryota > Viridiplantae > Streptophyta > Pinopsida > Pinales > Pinaceae > Pinus > Pinus taeda. Next base: position 38,655 of record APFE030176975.1, read on the forward strand.
TAAAAAAATATGTTTTACACTCAAAATTAGTTTGTTCCATCTCCCATCATATGATTATTTTTGTAGTACATCATAGTTTCTCAAACATCACTTCATTGTGACAAGCTAAAAATTTCTAAACTTTCTTTCATATGATCGCTATGTTTTAGTTTATGTAACCACTTCCAAAAATAAAAACTTTTAACATTTACAACTTATAAGGGGCATACATTTTGTAAATTTAAAAGACACTTATAACTAATATAACTTCAACAAAATTAAAAAAATAATAAAATTAAAAAGGAATAAAAATGTATTTTAAAAATTAATATAAAAATCAAATTCTTTATGATATATTTTTTTGATCATTTCATTAAACTTGGCCTACAAAAATTATTTAAACATTATAATTATTCTCCCTATTTACTATTTTATTCTTAACATTATTGTAAAAAAAATTACAAAGATCTAATATAACTTCAATAATATAACTTCAACACACTTAAAAAATTATTAAAAATAAAAATGCAATAAAAATACATTTCAAATATTAATATAAAAATCAGATCATCTAATTAAAATTAACCTACAAAAAATATTTAAACATTATAATTCCTCTCTATATTTACTATTTTATTCTTAACCTTTTAATATAAATTGGGTATCTACCTTGTAAAAAGAATTACGAAGACCTTTAGGCCGATGAAAATCATACAAAACTTGAGCTTCCAAGTTTCCAACATATGTGTGGAACAAACAAATAATAAATAAAATAGTGAATATTTAATATTTTATTTATGGTCCTTTTAATATATGTATAAGCTGAGTATATGCATTTAGGATTACCTTGTAAAAAAACCCTTGCAAATATTGAGCAAAACTTTTTGGACTAATCAAAATCATGCAAAACTTTGAGCTTGCAACATGTTTATGAACTAAACAATTAGTAAATAAAAGAGTGGGAGGTGGGAAAAGAACAACCTTTTGAACTTTAACACATAAGTTGTAACGTGGCCGGGTTACTAAAATAAATGTATAAAATGTTTGAAGCAATCGATATAATATTGCAATCTGTTTTTATCTCGATGTAAGATTCTAACTAAATATAATTATACTTTTCTGAGTATTTCATTAAAGTATTTAGATTAAGATCATAACGTTGGGTATTTTATCGCCTGTAAAGACTGATGATATTTGAAGTTGTTAAGAATGAGAGTGTTTCTCTCTCGTTGGAAGGGAACAAAAATTGAAACGGTCCATCTGTAGGTTTATTTTCAACTTAAACACTGCCCCTGGAAGATTTTGGAATAATTTGTGGGAGAGTTGTTGTTGAGGAAGGCGCCCGTGCAGCAGCCCTGAGGCGTATTGAAATTAGCGGCAACCCTTATCCCGATTGCAGATTCACTTAACATACTTACGTGGCTGTTTGGACGCACCTTTCCGTCTGTGTTTACAGGGACGGAGGTTGATATTCACTATCGGAATTGTCTATCTCGGCAAATTTTTGCGACCAGAAACTTGTGTTATGTCTGACATCTGTCGTTGTCTCAGCGCCATCTAGCGGACAGCTCGAGGCATGGAATTAAATCCAAAAGTACAGGGCTACAGCACCCACCGATGCCAGGTTGTGCAATGCACAACAAAATGGTTAACGCATTCAAATTATCTAAAAATAAATTCAGTTGTTGGCCCATTCACCGCACTGCGCAAATCAATTAATTTGTTTTTAATTATTACAATTTCTATTAAAATTTAAATAATCGTTAATATTAAATATTGATTTATGGAAAACTGGTATTTAAAAATAAAATAGAAATAATTAGCTATTGATTTATCAATTAATTGTTATAATATAATAGAATTATTTTACAGAATTTTAATTTAAGTAGTTTTATGTTTTTAAAATTTTAAAAATTATAATTTAATTAAAAAAAAAAAGTAATTCATTTTATAAAATTTGATATTTTCTAATTATAATTAGTGTTTAATCCTATATTTTTACATTTAAGGAAAATTAATTTTTCATAAGTAAAATATTTTCTAAAAAAAAAATGTTAACCATAATTAAAAATAAAAATACAAATATTTACTTGGTTGTGGTAAGTTTTAATTAAAATCATTTTTTTATTTCAACTTAAGGTGGATGAAGATCTTTTGTTTTCGTATTTTTTTAATTGAGGGCATAGACTGATTCTCAAGGAAATGTGCTCAACATTTGCTTAAACTTAATGCTTATCAATTTGAGATCATTTCAATTCTAAAAAGTTCCTCCATGATAAATTTCTCATTATTATTTATAACATTCATTTATATATATGCAAATTTTATTTCGCAAAATGGTCGATTACTTTTAATAAATTTAAAAAATTATATTCGTGCCACGTGGCTCCCCACCCACCAATTTCTTAGTGATTTGAGATTATTCCTATTCTAATAAGTTCATCCATGTAAGTTCCCCATTATTATCTATAACATTCATTTATAATTCTTTTTTTTTAAGTTAAAGTTGACCCATAACCCTTTTATACATGGTTAATCAGGTAAATGTGTAGCATTTTGTGTTGTAATAGTTTTTTTGTTATATTTATGAAGCCTTAGGCTATATTAATATGTGTAATGTGGTTGTACTAGTAAAATACAAATAATCTCACTCTCCTTGTGCTTGTTCAGTTTGTATCGATATTACAACTCAAAAGATGTGGTAAGAATATTTCACTCTCTCTCAACCATAAATAAAATCTTCCAATCTTCATGTGAAATAACATAAATTTCTATCAACTTTAAAAAATGATAAAAGTAATTAAAAGCAAAAAAAATATAAATATAAATATAAATGAAATATTTTTCTAAATAAAAAAATAATGTCAACTATAATTAAAAACAAAAATGAATATACCTATTTGATTACTTTAAATTACATTACAACTTAGAAGATGTAAAAATATTTTAGTCTCACACTCAACTATAAGTAAAATATTTAGATGTTAATGTGAAATAACAAAATTTTATATCAATTAAAAAAAAAGTATAGAAAGTAAATATATTTCCAATTAAAAGTGTGGAAGATGTATAACTTTTATACTTATTAAAAAATATTTCAATACAAGATTTAGATAAACTATTTA
>APFE030176975.1:46135-62423 GCA_000404065.3 Pinus taeda
AAAAATAAAAAATTTATAGTATTATTATAATAATATTAAGAGGAGTGAAATGATAATTTGGATGTGTAATGATGATTAATGCCCTCTAAGGTTTATATAATCTATCAAACCTTAAGAAGGTAATAGATTAAATGAGATTCTTTAACGTTTTATTTACATGCTCAAAAAGAAGTGAGAGAACTGTTCCCAAATCACCATATATTTTATAGCTAAAATGTTCAGAAGGTTGTTAAAGGACAATAGCTCTAGTGGTGGCTAGCAAGTTTAGTTCCCCCTCCATCTGAGTTCTATTATTTGAAGACACGTTAGATTGTGTGGAAAAAATTTGAATAAGTAGAAATGTGTGACTAGTAATTGTTATAAGCTTGAATGGGATTGAATGGGAGTATAAGGTGGACAATCTAAGAAAAAATGTTTTAATGTGACTATAGGATGGAAAATCTAAGAGAAAGTGATTTTACTATGAGATGGACAATCTAAGAGAAAGTGTTTTAATTTGAGTACAAGATTCAACACTCTTAGGCTTGGTGGCAAACTCTTTCATGTGAGTATAAGATGGAAAATATAAGAGAAATTGTTTCTTATCTTCAACCCTCCTATTATTGGTGACAAAATCTTTCATCCCAAGGTGTTTTGGGAATTCACCAATTCTTGCATAGGTGACAAACTCTTTCACCCCATGGTGTTTTGAAAATTCAGCAATGCCTAATTTCACTATGAAACTCATGACAATTAGTTCTAATATTGGAAATATTCATTTTCGTACTAACACTTGTCAAGGCATAAAGAAAATTTCGCTTTTCCATAGGGGGTTGATCACCTCCTTATAATATTGCTCTTTCCTTTTTTCCTTCCAACTCTTTATATTCCCACAATTTCTCTTTTAATTTGGAAGCAATATTATTTTTGATATTATGTGAGTTCTACAAGATGATCTCCTCTTTATTCTCCAATGGTCTAGCCAAGACTGGGCATCCTTATGCCACCCTCACTTCGGTCGAAGGTGGAGGTTTTGGCTAAAGTTAGAAGCAATTTTAGGAAACCCGTTTGGATCCATATTGTATAAATTATTCTTATATATAGGATACCTAGTGATTAAATAAAATATTGAAACAAAATTAAAAGAGGAAAATAAATTATTTATAAAGTGAACGAGTACCTTTTTATTGATCTCTTGTGATACATTTTCACTTGGTAATGTTCTTTTAATATTTTCCAGTGATTATGATTTATATGTTTTCATGATACATTTGGTAAAGTATAATTGGTAATGTTTTGTGTGTTATTTTTATTTTCATTTAACTAATAATATTTTTAAATGAGATTTATTTTATTTCTATTTTTATTTAATTGGTAATGTCTTTATATGATATTTGTTAAGATATAATTTAGTGTAATGGTTTTAACAACATTTTGAAGTTGGAGAATTGCATATTCCACAATTCATAAGAATGATTAAAATTAATTCAAATATTCCATAACAAGTTCAAAAAAGTAAGACATGCAACAAGTTAATATGTAAGAAGTTAATGTTTTCATGTGAAATTTTTGGGAAACATTTTACATTAATCTTTATTGTGATTTATATTTTTGTATAAATATTAATTTTACTATTGTGGACTAAGTTATGATGAGGATAATTTTGTTAATATTGATAAATGCGTATAACCATTCAAAAAACAAAAGTAAATTGCAATTATATGGCTTCATGAATATGAGTAACTTTATGTGAAAATAAAGGTTTATTACTACATTTTAGACACAATGAGGTTTATATAGTTAATTAAGGGAGGATAAATGAATTTGGAACCTTATTTAGTTCTACAAGGCCAATGGAATATAGATACTACCAATAAATAGTTGTAATGTGTGGGAAAATAAATTTTAGTAATTATTTTATATATTATTTGCCTTTTAGACTTGTCCTCATAATAGAATATTGTGATATGATTAATGAGAGTAATGACTTGGCAATCATGGTCAATATACTATATTCTAACAATTATTTTCTTATATTAAAATATTATTTATTCAATCAAATCTAATTGTTATATTATAACGACTAAATTTTTTCTCTTCATCTATTTAATTCAATGCCAATATCTAGTTTTTCATCTTGTCCTAGTGATGAACCATTCTAGATGGTTCAAAATGCGCCAAAAAAACTCTGTTCATGTGATTTTTGCCGAAAGTTTTCATACTTTTCATGATCATGGCAGAGTTTGAAAATGCAATTCCAGTTGATATGAATGATGGGTTGAAAAATAAAATGGATTCAAGATGGTTGTTGATCCTAACTCCTAATTAATGGTTATTTGATTTTCTTGCTTTGAGGATGTTGCATTTTGAAGATAGGAAGAATGGAGATAAAAGCCTAACCATGGACATTAAGAAAAGGACATCAAAGATGAAGTAACATACAATCACATAATAACTTAAATTGATCGAGGTAACATGTGGTAGTAAATAAGACACTATTCGTTCAAGCAAGATGTGGAGATGATTAGTAAATTATCGTGGATATTCCATTGGAGGAATTCATCATAATAGATCTGATAAATATTGAATTTTTTTACTGTGAATATTAATTCTTTTTAGATATCAAATTATTTATTTATTGTTTGTATGCTTAAATATAAATTAGTTGAAATTCAAGAAATTAGAGTGAAAATAAATACACACACTAACCAAAATAAGCACAATTTTTCCCTTGGCAAACCCTTATGGGAGAAACCTAGCTAGAAGGTGAAGTTGCTTTGATCTTTATTCTCTACTATGGAAAAATGTGTAGATACAAAGAAAGAGGTACTCTCTATAGAGTTATCTCAGACCTATGGCTTATAAAGTTGCTACAAAATCTTAAGCCCTTTTTTATTCTCTCTAACATCCCACTCCCAATTTCTTTGCTCAAATATGGAAGATAATATAATAACATGAAATGTAACCCCTACTCCTCCTAGTGGCCTAGTATTTAACATAACCCAATAGCTAACTATATGAAAGGTTTCACTCCCTCAACCCTCAACTAGAGTTACGATTCTGGACCTTCTAGAGTCTTTTTTAAATTCCACACATGGCTAGCCCCATATGCATGAGTAACGGGTATTAACGTGGCATTGACTTGTACCATGGTAGTCTGTATGGTATATCAACTTGTGAGAGGCATAAATTTTGCATAAAAACTTCAAGTACCAGATGTTATCGCAAAAACGATAATTTTTTTTTACTGCAATCAAAATCATTTAATGCCTCAAAATGGCTCTAGAATAATTCATACATATATTTTTCAAATTAGGACCCATTGATAAAAAAGACTGTACAAGTTGATTCATTTAATTCTTCCACTTTGAAAGCATTGAGATAGATGAAGAACACTATAATAATTCAATTTGAAACAAGAGAAATTACAAATGAGAAATAGTATTGCAATTCCCTAAATTACTTATGAATGAAGTCAAAATTGGAACAAACTTACCCCTCAAAGAATACAAACCTATGAGAAGATAGAAAAATAAGTATAAAGAAATGGGGTTTTAAGAAATGAATGATGATAAACTATTGGAATGCTCATAACCATGACAAATATAGAATCATAAGATAAACATAAAAGAGTAGTATATAAATATATAAGGTTAAATATCTACAAGTTTCTCAAACAAGTGTAAGAAATCAACCAAAACATGATAGAGGCTTTTGTAATTAGGGAATAACCATGATGAAATAACTTAGCATTCTATTGTTATATTGTAAATAAGCATGTGACAAGTGGTTGTGGAATCACATACATGATAAAATAAAGAAATTATGTAAACTAATTGGAAAACACTTGGCATGAAGTTTGTGAAGGAATGTTGTGAGAAATTCTATAATGAGAGTTTGAGAAGGGCTACTCACAATTGACAAAACTAGTGAGAATCAACTAAGGGAACTTGCATAAGAATGCTTGCCCCAGAAGTAGAAATGGTGCTATCATGAGGAACACATGCCCACAATAATGTGTGCTTGTTCTTAGGGTTTCACACATGTTCCTAGTTGTCAAGGCTCTGTAAGGCCTAAGATACAAACTAGGACCCTAGTGAGGCTACCTACTTAGCATTTCTCAAAAGTGTGTGTACATTATTAGGAAAAATAATTATGCAATTTGAAAACCTTAGTTTTATGCACTATGAAATCCTTAACTTTGTGGAATTTGAAAACCCTACCAATGTGGAATGTGGAAACTCCAAAATAGTGAGTTCAAATTTGGGTGCATAATTAGAAAATGTGAGTAAACACACCATATTGACCATACATCACAAGCTGGCAATGTTTTCCGATGTATATTGAAGTGAAATTTGAAGACCTTACTTTTGTGCAATTTGAAAACACTTATTTTATGGAATTTGAAAACCATCATATTATGGAATTTGATGGAATGGAATCATGTGGATGTAATTGTTGTTTATACCATTATGAAAAATTTATTTCCAACACTCTCTATCTCTCTATTTCCATTTACACATTTTATAGTCTCTCTCTCTCTCTCTCTCTCTCTCTCTCTCTCTCTCTCTCTATTTATATTTCTCTCCCTCTCAATTTCTAACAAGTACTTCATCGACTCCCATTGAAGAAATTTTATGACCTTTCTTATCATTGCAATCTCTAACCAATAGAAAACATGACTAACAAGAACTATGACCATAGTAACTATGACATACAAGAACTTTGAACTTGAGATCTTTAACCCTTAGGAACTATAACACATAGTAACTATGACCCTCATGAACTATGATCTCAGAAATCATTCCTTTGTTGTTCATAGTTCCCTTGTCAATTAGGAACTATGACTTTATTTTATAAGAATCATGACTATAAGAATTATGATGTGGGAGCTTTGACTATGAAATTAAATTATTATCTTTGTTTTTCAGTCATAGTTCTAGGGAATAATTCCTTTGTTAGTTAGGAACCTTGACTAACAAGAACTATAATCAATGTTTATTAGTCACATTTATAGGGAATTTCTTGATCAGGGAACTATTATGATCAATGACCTATAATCATTTTATTCATTCAGTGATCAAATTTATTTTCATCTGGAGTCATTGTGGTAATAGTTCTCATTGGTTATAGTTACTATGGGTTACAATTCCTATTGGCTAGAGTTATTAAGGTCATAGTTTTTCTTGAATTGATTCCAAAATCTATGTTTTCAATGTATCCATTATTTAACAATGAGCAGTGGGAGAACGATGAGAACTATCAACCAAGATGAAGAGTCCTTAAGACCATGTTATCCAGATGTATGTATGTTTGGTATTGATCTTCTTAGCACTTTTCTAGCCTCCTCTTCCTCCCATATTTTTGTCATCCATTTTTTGTCAACCCCTTATTGTGAAGTAACCTTCGTTAGGATCATTGCTATAATTTTCAAATGGTTGAGTAAGTGATATGGTGACTTGGCAAGGTAGTTTAAATATTGAATGTGATGGGGGAGTTTGTTTGAGTTTCAAATTTAAATTCAAAATATAAAAGTTGCAGTATACCACCTATCATTTTTCTTGGAGACTATTTCAAAAATACTTTGTTTAGTTTGAATTGATGCACTGAAATGGAAGAAAGTAGAGCCATGGCTTAAGAAAGAGGCTCCATAATGGACATTTCATTGTAGTATATGTTATGTGTCTTTTTCTCACTCTAAGAAGTAGTCTTGAAGTAATATCTTGAACATTCTATGGTCTCTACATTTTCTACTCATGATCTTCTTTGACAGTAATTTTACATGGGGTATTTCAGATGATGAGTCTTTCGCTAGTAGTTTGCACTAATCTTTGTGTACTCTCCAGTTATCAATCTCGAATATCAAATGACCTTAAGTTTGGATAACTAATTATGGCATCTAATTACTTATTTTCTCATTCTTTGCCAAGTTCCAACAAATAAGTGTATTCAAATGTTTCGCATTGCAATCAGTAGAAAAATGTCCGCAACACATTTGCACATGAAGCAAGTGAAATCTTTCTGTACACAACTGGAATCTCCATTGCAACCAGTAGGAAAATGTTTGCAGCACATTTGCACATGAAGCAAATGAAATCTTTGTGTACACAACTAGAATCTCCATTGTCGCCACACCATTGGTGATACAGATTCTTCGTCAATTCCTTTGAGACAAAAATTATTTGATATGGGAAAGAATGTGTGTCCCAAAGAGACCCTCAGTGACGAACCAACATGGAAATCCAAAGTAGAAGAAATCTACTTTCTATGATATGGGTCATTAGTATAATATAATCTATGGAATCCACCTCCATGACTAGGGCCCCACACATAGAGAAATATAGAATAGTAGGGAAAAACTAAAAAGAAAATCTTATATCCTTATTAAATACTTAATTGATAAGTTATCTTTATTTTGTAAGATATTTATTAAATTATTTAAATTATATGTTTTTTTTTTCTTTCTTAATTATTTTACCTCTAATAGTATTTTTTCAACAAGAAACTGTGTTGGTATCTATGTTTTATACTAACTTGAATTACTATAAAGTTTTTTACAAATTTTAAACTTGTGAATTAAAACAATTAAAGTTCACAATATGGCAGACACTATTTAAATACTTCACTATTTTAAATACCAATCAAGTTGAAGAGTTTGTAATTACCAAACAAGATCTTTACATTCCTATCACCACATAGAACCTTTCCATACAACAATGTATTAACAATTTATTTTTCTTGAAGTTATGTCTTCTTTCTAAAGTCAAACTAACAAAAATAAATTGAATATTATAGAATGACTTGCATATTACAATTAAAAATCCATAAATATTTTACCCTCTAATAATTAAACTATTTTCCATACAACAACATATTACCAGTGTGTTTTTAATGTTTTTTTGAATTTATGTCTTTTTTCTAAATTAAAACTAACAAAATTAAATTGAGTATTATAGAATGGCTTGGTATATTTTAATTAAAAATCCATAAATATTTTACCCTCCTTTAATAGTTAAACTATATTCCCAATTATCTTATTTATTGAAAAGCCTCATCTCATATATTATTATAACTAGATATAATGTAAATCTTATAACTAAACATATTGGGAGACTAAACAAATCTAACTAATCATATTCTTATGACTACCTATAATATAATAGGATTTAAAAAGGTTTAATTTCAAAAAACAATTTCAAAATAATATATTTTACAGATAAACAATAAATAAATTATTTAATATAAGAAATATTCATCTTGGTTTTGTAAAAAATACCTTCTTTTATTTACGAAAGGTTTTACAAATTTTAGGAAAAAGAGAACTTTTACATTTTGGATTCATTCATTTTATTCATTCATTGATGTTCCTTCATTGATCAAAGGTGGATTACGTTTTATTCATTTATTTGTCATAGGTCTTGCTATCAAAGTAAATGAATAGTTTTTTTTTCATATTTAATGTGTCGAAAATATTACTTTTAAGTTCCGGAATCAAAGTTAAGTTAGTTTTGGTAGTAAATGATTTTTTTTTTTATTGCATATTTAATTTGTCAGAAATATTACTTTGAAGTTGTGGAATCAAAGAGGTTAGGTTACTTACATGAGGTCAATTTTGATAGAAATTACTAAAACATTAGTGTATGAAAGTATTCTCTCTCGATGAAAAAACTATTTGCAACAACAATTTGAAAAAAATGTTACCAACTGAATAGAGATTCTTACAACCAACATAAGAATATGATGTGAATAGAATCTTATAATGTACAATTGATCTTGAGAGTGATTTAGTAAATTTTCAGTAAATTGTAAATAATTTAGATGGGCTCCAAAATTCATCAATATCAGGGTTGTATTCAGTACCAGTAACTGAAAACTTCAAACTTATTGGAAAACCAACATGAACTTATTTTCTGAAAATTAAAGCTAATTTTATAAATTAAGTATAATATACTCATACACAAAATCATTTATCTCAAACAACAATTTAATAAAATGATACAAATGATATGTAAATGCATGGAAAGTGCACCTTTTCCTACCAAGAATGTTTGCTGTAGTTGCACATCATGAAAGCTTTATATTTGAAATTGAATGGAGCAGCCTTAATTTGGTACTCGGTTGGAATTAGTCGAATTGAACCTGAGAATATTTTCTCTGTTCAGCTACATCGGTTTCCCCAAAGTGATATTCCTTGATATGGTAATCCATTATAATATCCGAACTCCAAAACCTCTTTTAATAACCGTATCAACTTGTTTTGGTTCTGCGCGAATTAATCCTGTACATATTCGGCGATATGGTAATCCATTGTACGATCCGACCTCCAAAACCTCTTTTAATAACCGTATCAATTTGTTTTCGTTCTGCTCGAACTAATCCTGTACTTTCTGTCATCAACGCTACCGCTGTGTATCCTCCCTTGCAAAGTTAAAAGAGAACAGAATCAAGTAAATTAGTATTTTAAAAGTGTTCAGATCATAACATGTTATTGGAGGGGATTTTAGTGGAGTTGTCAAGGGAGCTTACATAGCCTGAATGCCTACATTTGATTTCAAATCATATCCACTCCTCCTACTCGAGAAAGAGTACCCCCAGCCGCAACCTTCAGATCAGGAAGAGATCTCGCCATGAGGAACCTCTTGCTTATGTCCATTATGGAGTTACCTTGGATGTTGTTACAGTGGAGGACGGTGCGGACGCCGGTGCCAAAGAAACTCAAAATGAAATAGAGAAGCACCTATTCCATATTCAGTGACCTGCAGAAATTCAGCGCTCAATTTTCAATTTGAAATCCCAAGCGGGAAAGCATTTGAATTTTGAAAACCTTTGGTGCGGAGGTAACACTGAGTGAATTTAAGTTCATGTCTTATCCAGCACCTGTATTAGCTTATGGGAGTCCGCTGTCAGAGGTGCCGGAAATTAGTGGAATTGTGCAGTGTCGGAATATTGACAGTATTAACGCAATTGGTAACGGAGACGGATGGGGCCCACTGGCCACGTCAACCAGCATGAGCAATCTGCAATCGAGATAAGCTCGGCGGAAATTGGCACAAGCGCCCTTGCATCCAACCGATACCATCAACTGCGAGGGGCAGATGGCATTTATGTTGCTGGTGCATCCGACTTTTTTTGCAATTGGAGTTGGAAGGAGTTATGGAGAGGGAGTTGTCTTGCGACTTTTTGGAGATTCCGGTGACGGAATCCGGCGGAAGAAATGAGGTTAAATCTTAATTTTTAGCAGTTAAAATGGTTTTTTAACTGCATATTTGGATTCAGCGCCCTGAAAAACCCCTGGGAGCCATCGATTGTGCAGAAACTAGCTATCAAACTTGAGATTCCAATGAATTGCTGCCGGATTTTGACTGGAAAAATCCGCCGGAAAAGCTTTCAAAAAGTCGCGTTATAGACTACTGCTATGGAGAGAGGTATATTGATTCCATCAACGAGAGAGATATCATTGAAGTTTAGATTCTTCAATGAGAATGAGAATGATATCACCCCACCGCCTCTGCATCCACTCTTCCCACTCATCTTTCTAATTTGCTTCGACAATGCCGAGCTTGGCTCATTAGTAAGTGTCGTGATCGAATCCGCGATGATCTTCACACCCTCTGACTCTGCGATTCACACGTCATTGTTAATTGAGACGTGAATATTGATCGAGGAGGGCGCCATATTTCAAACTTTGGTTGTCGCGCGCTTAATTTCAAAACATGGCATGGATCGCGACATCATGCATTGTCATAACACTACGGGGCTGATAGCGTTTTCTTTCCTTCTTTTCAGAATTATTAAAAAATTAATTGGTTGATTGGGATTTAGTTATAAGGAGAGCTTTACCGTAAATCACATAAGAAAGATTTCTGCCAACTCGTTTCGAACCAACCAATGTGGTTCATCGTCAGGACAAATCACAGAAGTCTCAATTCTATGATTGGGATTTAGTTTATTTTTTTTAAAACATAAAAAATGTTTTCAATTAATTTTGTGGAGAAAGTACATATTCTATAGAATGGATATTCTGAGTTCTCACTCTGGCTAGTCCAAGTCCTCTATAAAATTCACATTTTCCTAAATGGATATTTTATACAAAAATGTAGATCGTTACTACTATGAACAATCTAAATTGCATGGTTAGAACACATAGCAATTTGAAAATCTAAATTGCATAGTTACAATATATAGCAATTTGAAAACAAAGGAAAATGTTAAAATAAAATAGAGCATACTAGAGGTCATGACAATAATCAATATCTTAGATCATAATGTGACTTTTATATTGCAAAATGTGAGATTCAAAAAACTAGAAGTTGATCTTGTACTTATGGTTTGAACTACAACCTTTTTTGGAGAGTAGATCTGTTTTGCAATTTTTGGATCCAATATATGTGGGAGATGGGGCCAGAGTGGAACACTTTGATCAAGGTCTTAGTTTTGCTTTTCCATGAGTCGAGAGTTGGAGAGTTTAAAGAACCTCTATCATTTTCCTAATCAATGACACATTTAGTCTCCAAAAACTGTAAAATCCGTAAGGTTGAGCCAATTAGCATAGTCCAAGACCCCGGAGACTGTGATTAATTAAGCATGAGTCTTCGAGCCATTGCCATAGTGCATGTGAAATTTGTAGGATCTCACTCATCGTCAATGAATGACCATACCACATCCACAAAGACCAAAAGAAGGCGGGCCATATAAAAAATGGATAGGAAAAGTAGACAATATATTGCGAGGTAGAGGAGGGACTTTATAATCCGTAGACAAGAAGGAAGAATACTCTAGATAGTAAGATATGATTCTACAATTTCTCATCTAGATATCAGACATCACTTGCTCAAAGATAAGAGCATTCCTAGATCGCCAAATTTCCCAAATGATAAAGAAAGCTAATGTCCTATAGGTTTGATGACCCATTGTCCACCTACGAAGGCAAGAGACAATGTTTGTGCGATCCCAATCTGCAAGGGAGCTTATCAGGTGTAGGACACATGTTGAGACCTATTTGGCAAAGGGATAGTGAAGAGAGAGTTGATAGATGTCCTCTCTGAAGCAAAGGCAAAGGATGCATCTCCCCAAGCCCTAATAACCCCTCTTGCATAGGATTTCCTAGCTGACAATTCAGTTGTGTACCACCAACCTGGAAAAACACTTGATTTTAAGAGGAAAATTCCATTTCCATGATCAAGAAAGCCAAGAGAAAAGCAAAATTTGTGTGGTGGGCTAGGTCATTATCTTACATGCCTCATTAAAAATTACATTTCCCTATTGTGAGCCACCAAACGAAATAAATTGGTCTTCTTTTGGAGAGAGGAAAATCCCATAGAGTTTGAGCATGGTAATATATCATTTCCATTCTAGAATTAGGGGATTTGGAATCTATAGCTCAGTTCCATCATTCTAATGATTGAATGAAGGAGAGGAAAGATAAGCATTTGCAATATTTTAATTAAAAAAATTCATGATTACGCATAAATGTAATGAGAGGAGGAGTTAATAAATGTGGAGCAGTCATGCCTGAGAGCAATTCCAGGCATATCTCTAGGATGCATCCTCAACCAACATCCCATATGAGATTCCCAAACAACCAATGCTTAGTGTGAAGGAGATTGTGCCATAATAATCAGATATAAGGAGGGTTTGGAGCACCGACATGTAGCCAACCAATGCTATCCTTGTTCTGGAGATATTTAGCCATGATGATTTGATTGCAGAGGCCATCACTGCTAATTTCTCCCCATTTTTTTTAGAAGCAATGACAAGTTCAAATGGGCAGTGTCTTTAAGGCCCCAACCGCCATGATTCATAGGTGGGTTAAGAATCTCCAAACTGACAAGATGAGATTACATAAACTTGAAAAGAGATAATTTTGGAACAAGATATTTGTAAAGATATATTTCTTATAAAACAAATGACAAATAGTTACAAATAAAATATTTTATTATCCTTGTTTCATAAGATGAAAGAGATGGCATACTCTTTCCATGGTTAGTGCATATACATGTTTAATAGTGGATCTACTAATCACATATAATTACAACTCTGCACTTATAAAACCTTACTACTTGTATTAAATTGACTCACACTGAATATAATTCTGACAATGTTAGGTATTTTTCTAATTAGAATATTATTCAGAATAATTATATTTATATAAATGTATTTTATTTGTGAATTAATATTAGTTAAAATAATTATATTTATATAAGCTCATTTTGTGGTGATTAGGTTTACCATGATGTGAAAGTCACCAATTTGTGGGAAAAAATCAAGCGTGTGATCCTGTGGTGATTTTGATTGCTTAGATGCCCCTAGGTCGTGGTTTCTCAAGCCAAAGGTCAAGGATGTTGTAATATCTAACTTGACAAACAAAACAAAAAATTATATTTACATAAAAATATTTTATTTACAAATTTCTCAAACATTAAGAGGATAAAAATTATGCTAATTCTTAAGAATATTATTTATAATTTCATATTTATATAAGAAAATATATTCTTCATTATAAAATAGGTTACCAATAAGAATTATCATTAATTGATTTTTCTTTCATGTAATATCCATATGGTGAGTATTCTTATAAATAAATTGTTTGTAATATAACAAATTCAATTGAATCTACTTATATTTAGTAACCTAAATGAAATAAATTTTATAATTAAAAAATTTAATATGCTACTAATTGTTTTATCAATTATAATACGAATTAATATCACTATCATTGAGTTGCAATATCTCTATATTAGCCTTCAAATTGGAATTGTACTCTCTTAGTGTGAAACATCTTGTCATTTCCTCCAACCAGGGTTCTACCTATTCGCTCGCACGACTTCTAGCAAATTCTGTGAGCTTAATATTTTGAAGATCCCTAGTAATTTCCTTACTTGGAGATCCTCTATTAAAGTCGTTTGATCCCTCAGGATTTCCCATCTCGGATGGAAGCTTCTCTAGGTCTAGCTAAGTTGTTTGTGTCCTCATAAAGTCTCATTAATTACCTCTACGGAGCACAATATGATAACTATCACCAGTGAAAGAAATGGGGTTCTTGGAGGAGATGGTCCTTGTGATGACTCTCCTCTACCTCGATTCCATTACATCCTCACCATTCTAAACTATTCAATGATCTTTAGGACACAAAAGTCTTCTTAGTGCAAGTTAGGACTTGGTTAGCGATTAGTCATCTCATGCACATATCTAAAATGATAGGTGTAAGCATCCCTTTTACTATGCTTGTAAACGAGTGTTATTGATTTTGAGTAGATCCTCATGGATCAACTAAATCCTTTTCCCTTGCTAACTAATCAATTTTTATGATATGTTGTTAGTCACCATCACACATCTTTCTAGGATCAAGTCTCTCCCCTCCAGCAACCTTATTTCATTAAACAGACCATTAACCTTAATTTAGGCATTAGAATTCAATTTATTATTATGTTATTACTAGATAAATTTAATTTGATCCATGGATATTCTACTAAATAATTCATCAAAATAGATCTAATGATAGATCTAATTTGATCCATGGATAGTCTAAGCATTCTTGTAATAAAGTTAATAAAGGAAAAATAAAACCAAGGTCATGGGGCACGTATTTCATGCTGAATGTTAGGTAAAACATCCTAGTAGGCATCACTTGTTATGTATTATGGCTAAGGGAAAATTAACAAAGGCTTTGAAAAGGCAAAAATGCATTATTGGTATTTATTTATGGAAATAAAGTAAAATAGGAGAAAAGGGAGGTGAAAGGTCACAAGTTGCATGTGAGGAGGATATTGAAGGAAAATGAAGGACGTTGAAGAAATTAGAGGAATCAATAATAAAAAGACATCAGAGCATCACTTTGGGGTCTTTTGTAAGTTTATTTTTGGAATTAGTCTCGGAGAGGAGAAGGGCGCCAATAGGAGAATGGAAGTAAGCAAGAAAATGAAGGACAAGGAAATTAAAGGAAGGACAAGGAAAACAAGAATCAAGCAAGGAAAGGTTGCGTCAAGTAGTTTCAATGGGAATACTTGCAGGTAACCTAGCTGGTTTTGGCATGCATGGTATGTGCATGTGTGTATTTAGTTCATTTGTTATCATTGGTATGGATTTTCTAGGTTTCAACAATGGTTTTAGCATTACCTTTCCATTTTTGAATAGTCATGGTCTGACGCAGTTTTTTGTTGGTTAAGCTCTCGATTGTTGAAAGGCTTCAAATCTAGGTGAGGTGGTCCCAAGAAAAGCCCAAGGGTTGGGGGTGGAGATGGTTTTCTATGTAAAGCGCTCAATAGCTCGGTGGAGATAGGAAAACTCCTCAAGGGATGGTGAAGGAATTCTGAGGCATCCAAGCTGAGTTTGGTTTTATTGATGTCGGGACTAGTTTAGGTGAGCTCATGGTATGGTGAGGGTGGAGGTGGCTTAAACTATGGATTCCCTTGTTTTTATATGAATTGGTTTATCCCATGAGATCCCGCATTGATTATTGGAATATGGCATGGGGTTGATTCGCTGAAAGAAATTTTTGGTTCAGCCCAATCTATAGTTCAGTGGTACATGGAACTCCTTGACTTGGTTGGATTTTGTATATGGTTAATAAGGTATAATTTTCTCTTTTCTTTGATGAGTAATTATACTTGTTATTATGTGGCTTTAATGGTTGTTCTATCTTTGTTATCTACGTGATAATATGCTTGTTATAATCATAGTTATATGACAGACCTAAGTATGGCTCTTATCACATTTTAATTAATGAATTCCTACTTAATGAATTCATGACCTAATTGGTGTTATGGTAACTATTGTGAGAAGGCATTGGTACTTCATTCTGAACCTGAGATGAGTTTCATATCCCTATGTTTATATATGCATTCATGACTTGTAGGTTGCATGTTCACCATGTGTTTGACAAAATGTTTGTCTTGGTTGGGAGGGGTAAATTCAAGTCCTTGTTCAAGTTTTTGGTTTAGAAGCTTTTTTTCTATGTTACTCACCATTTTTGGAATTTTCTTTGAGTTCTTGGTAGAGGCTTGAGTTTTAGTCCTGAAAAAATGGCTCAGAATTCGAGGTCGCTAGCACAGATTGATTGTAAAATTCCATAGTCGCTAGGAAGTAGGCATATGGTAGCGACTAGAGGCCTTTCCAAGGAGCGACTGAGAGCCTAAGTCACTGAAAAGGAGAGTTAGCTCAAGGGTTGGACACCTGGAGCGGTTGGGTAGCTCGTGGGTAGCTTCGGGAGGTCTTGTAACACGTGACAGAAGTCAATAAGGTCTTAAGTTCACAAATCCATTTTCTTAAGGTCATATAGGAGTTTTATTCTTATCATAATGAACCTTAACTCATGCTTACCTCGGGAAAACAAGTGAAAGTGGGTAAATGTGGGAGGAGGAAGTTATAGGGTGGTATCAGAGTGGATTATGCTCTCTTTGTGTAAAATCTGATGTTGTTAAGGTTATGGTTTTTATGCATGGGGTCATGTTAAATAGTTAGTATGGGCATGCATGATGTTGGTATGGTACTGCAATAAGATATGGGAAAAAGGATTTAAGTAGCAGGGCTTGGTTAGGTTAATAGAATTACATGGACAGTAGGCGAATGGTAGGCATAAATTGGATCTCCATTTCATCCCTTCATGCATAGCACATTCTTGATGGTTTTTATCATCTCCATCGGACTAAATAGTGGGTGCTCGATCAAGCATGCAATCCGACTAGCTAAGTGGACCATTTGACTTAAAATGAGGTGATCACATTTAGTCTCTTGCATTAAAAGGATATCCAAATTTTCTTTAGCAATCTTTCAATTTAGAATGAGATGCTTGATTTTTCCATTAGGCCCCTTATAATCCATGTGAGAACCTTTATCATTGAGATTTTAGAGGAGGAAAGAGAGTGTTAACATGAGAAACCCTCCCTGAATTGATCATAAATTCACCCAGATATTGAATTAATTGGCTATTGGTTTTGCAACTTTTCATTTTGGGCTCTTTGGCTTGGAAGGAATGTTATAAACCTACTAACATCCAACTTGTAAGATCCATTAAGATCCATTTTTCCCCATTAAAATCCAACTTCTAAATCTTCCAAAAAATTATACAACCCCTCTAGATCATTTATTCATCATGAATTGGCACAATCTATGTAGGTCTCATACAACAACCACCTCATCTTCTATGAAAAAGACAAACAAATAAACTCCATGGGATTTCTCTCATGTAGACTCATATAAAACTATGAAACTAAAAATAAGTGAAAAAAAAAGATCGATGAAAAAATTATTTAATAAAACTAATAACATTAGTTAACCAATATTAAAAATTAATATGTCTTTCACAAAAATT
>APFE030176975.1:66497-82816 GCA_000404065.3 Pinus taeda
AAAATTTCAATATTTGTTGACTTTCCTTCTAAAAAAATTATTATAATTTAAATTTTTAAAATATAAGATTATCATAATACTGACAAATATATTTTCAAATTTTCTTGATAACAATAATAATGATCACAGAACTGCACCATGGTTTTATTATATTATATGAAGGATTTAGATAGTGACCGGTGAGAATAGCACAGCATCAGATTCTCTTGCTCAGAGAATCGTGTGAGACGCTTTATTGACACAAATGTAAACATAGATATACATGAGATACTAGATGCGTATTGTCCAGTTGAGTAGACGTTGACATAACTAAATGCTGTACTGCTCGTATTGGATGTAACAGTCAGTTAACTGAACTCGAGCGCCGATGGCGTTGTCGCAAATGTTTCTGATGCGGCCGCCAAGGTTTTTAAGGCAGGCGGTGCAATCAGACTGAGAAATTCCCTGATTGCAAATCCCACGCCCATAAATTATGGGCCGCAGTGTAATATCTCTCTGTGGACTGTGAAATGCACGAAGTATTATGGATAACATCTGCCTGTCAATTATGGGCCGAAATGCAGGAGTAATTCTAGCTGCCTGGCCGCCTGTCCTGACTAGACCGTTGCCCCATCATGAGCGCCAGTGGAGTGGGCGCAAATTGCAATGACCACCACATCCTCGTTCGAGAGGACCAACGAATAAGCCCCCTCAACACCGTATCAGTAAAGATGCGTAGAATTATTAAAGATTATGTCACACGCTATTTAATAAACCAATGGACTGAGAGGCCTCCTACTTCACGCTTCCAGAATTAGCATGCTGGTTAAGATGAAAGAGATGGTATACTTTCCTAATTTATTATATTATATTATATATAAAAGAAGCTCATAGTGAATCTATTAATCACATACAATTACAACTCTCCATTTGTAAACCACTTCTGCATAATTCTTGGCTACTTGTAAACCACTTCGGCATAATTCTTGGGATAATGATGTAGATCATTAATTTTTTATAAGAATTTATCCTTCTATACCATGCACGCTGTGCTTGCTTTAGCCGATAAAGAGCTTCCCTTAATCGATAAACTTTGTCTTCTTGGCCTTATACCTCATAACCAAGTGGTTGCACAATATACACTTCCTCTTTCAGCACTTCATTCAAGAACACTGATGTTACGTCCTTTTGATACACTTTCCATATATGTTTCGGGATAATCACCAACACTATATGCACTATCTCCATCCTTGCGACGAGCGCAAACATATCCGCATAATTTCTTCCATGTTGCTGCTTGTATCCTTTGACAACTAGCCTTACTTTATGCCTTTCAATCTTACCGTCAACATTGCTCTTGGTCTTATAGACCCACTTCACTCCAATGACATATTTTCCTTGTGGAAGGTTCACTAACTCCAATGTGTCATTCTTTTCTATTGCTTCTATTTCTTCCTCCATTTCCGCAACCCATTTTTCTTCTTTGACTACCTCAAAATGGATTAGGTCATCTACATGACAAAATAAACAAAATAAGGAATGCAGACCAACACTAGTATCAGCTTCATCTTGGTCATAAATATCATTTAAATTTATGAATTTTGATCTTCTTGTGCTTGCTGAAGATAGGATTGACATGTCACTTGGTGTTGTGCTTTGCGGTGTGCTTGGAGAAGCACTTGCTTGACAAGGCAATGATGTCCTATTATTTGTTAATGGTGTTGTTTGTTTCCTACTTTGTTGCACTTGAATAGGAGTAGAGGGAGTCACTGTTGAGGAGTTACTTGTTGTTGTTAATTCCTCTTTGTCCTCATGTGGTATACATGATTTGACATTGACTTTCTTCTCTAAACTTCCATCCCATTCTTTCACTTCTATGAGCTACACATCTCTGCTCACTATGACCTTTTGAGTTGATGGATTGTAGAGCTTGTATGCTTTGGATTCATCACTATATCCAACAAATATGCATTTCTCCCCCTTGCTGTCTAACTTCTTCCTCAACTCGTCCAGGACATGTGCATATGCCACACATCCAAAGACTCTCATGTGAGTGACACTATGCTTTCTTCCACTCGATGCCTCTTCAAAAACTACGTTCTAGACACCTTTGGTTGGACATTTATTCAAGATATACGCTGCACAAGCGACATCTTCAGCCCAATAATCATTTGGAAAATGATTTGCCTTCAACATACTCCTTGCCATTTCCATAATGGTCATATTCTTCCTTTCTGCTACACCATTTTGCTGAGGTGTATACCTTGTTGTAAATTGCTTGTGAATTCCATGTTCTCTACAAAATAAAAGGAAATCATTTGAGATGTATTCGCCAACTCTGTCAGTCCTAAGGACTTTGATGTAGTGTCCACTTTACTTCTCAACAAGAGCCTTGTATTGGCAAAACTGCTCAAAAACATCATTTTTCTATTTTAGGAGATAGATCTGTGTCTTCCTTGTGTAGGCATTTATTAAGACCAATAAATATCGACTACCACCGATTGATGGTGTCTGCATCGGTTCACATAAATCTAAGTGGACAATCTCCAAAAGTGCCTTTGCCCTGACTGAATTTCCTGTTGGAAATGTCTCTCTATGTTGTTTTCCCAAGGTACATCCTTCACATAGGCTGTCTGGTTTTTCTATCAGTGCTAATCCCTTCACCATGCCTTTCCTATGCAACAAATTCAAACCTCCAAAGTTGAGGTATCCAAATCTCGAATGCCATAACAAATTTTCATTTTGACCTCTGCTTGGTATTTCATTTGTGTAACAACTACAACATTTCTTTCATCCTCTTCTGAGTTGATTGATAGTTCTGCTTGTGCACCTTCTTTCTCCAAATAAGATCTTATTTTTAGGGGAAAAATTCTATTATTTGTCATCTAAACCTTTGCAATCAACTGTCTACTTGGAGGCTTATCCGAAAATGTGTATACATCATTTTTGAAAAAGACATTGTGGCCCTTTTGCATGATTTGTCTAATTCTTATGAGGTTATGCTTCAAACCAAGGACAAAGTAAGCATCTGAGATGCACTTCTTCTCCCCCTTCTTCATTAGGATATTAACTCTTCCTTTTCCCATGACAGAGACTTTGCTTTTAGTCTGTTGATGGCGTTGGACTCGCCAACATGTTAGGGTATCTCCTGAGTAAGAAGTCCCAAGTAGACCTCAGACCGTTTGGTGTAGGAGTCCTAGCAATGGGTCATACGATATCGCCTTCACCGCAATTGTGTGCAGAGGCAAGTAAGATGTCCCTATCGTTAGCAAGGGTGTGACATATGGAACAAGTCAAGGATGGTGCATGAACGCTTCTAACACACGGAGGGTGAGGTGAGTGTAGCCCTTGGAAAACTGTGAAAGCACATAGTTAATAAGGGAACACACAAGCAAAGATGCATCACAAACATGAATACAGGTAAGATAAAAATACAAAGTGATGGTTAAACCAACAACACATTTCAATAAGATTCATACATACATATATAGGAAATCCATATGTGCATGCATAAGAAAATAGATATATATATCTTAAGACAGAGGAGGAATGACCTGTTATAGAGTTTTATGAACCCAACGTTTCGGACTACCAATTGAGTCCATCATCACAGGTGCTTCAATAAAACTCTATAACAGTTCATTCCTCCTCTATCTTAAACTATCTTCACTTGTATGGATTCATTATTTAACAAGATACATATATCATTCAGAGTAAACAAGATCAGTGAAATAAAATATGATATATGCATGAAACATGTTTGCTCTATTATATTAAGAAGTGAAAGTTTCAATCATACAATACAACCATTACCAACCACTAGTTCCGATAGCGAAATGTTACAACCATTGTCGACTACTCCTCCAAGGAGATATACTAGCTTTGCACAGTGGAGAAGCCAAGGCTTGTTACAATACTCTCCAAGATTTCTCTAAGATACTCCTATCAAAAGCTTGGCTAACCAAAAAAGCCTACAATGAGTTATGAGGAACTATACATAGTAAAGGGTGGGGTGGCCATTAACATTCCCCTTTGTGGCTGTTCATCTATCCTGATGACTCTTCATCTACTCTATGATTGTTACATCCAACTATTGACACTTGAACTTCCACTTGGCAAGACGTTACATACAATCCGCACATGTACCCATGTGAGACAAATAGGCTTGAGCAAGCCATGAACGACATCATTATGAATCAGGCAACTATGGGAAGAACAACTCTTTGACATCCTCATGATGTTCAATAGTGGCGAACTGATGCCAAGCTTGGTAGCCCACAATGGTGTCCATGTACTTTGTGGTGACATTTTCTTGGAAGTGAACTCTTGCCTCCATCCAACTTGGGTTCCTCTGTCCAACTCATCTGATAACAGGCACATCATTGTCTCGAGTGTGGTCAGACTAGCGACATACTAATGCATGGTGTTTGCACTGATCATGAAGTCTACGTTGGTGGCTATGCATACCAAATCGTCAAAGTGCGAGTCAAGATCTAGTCGGACTTGTGCCTTTGTCTTTGCCTCGGTGAGTGTCCCAATAGATGGGATTGCATCTGCTTGCACAATAACATCCATACTCATGAATACCCATGCATGGGAAACCTATAGACTAGTGATGAGCTACGGGATGTCTTCATCGTTCGAGATCTAGCCTTAGATGCATGCCTTTAGCTCGACTGCTCTGGACTTCATCATCTTGGGCAAGTGTAATGGGGCTCCCTTGTATCTCATTGTCTTTGTTTGCATGTAGTCAACATTAGTATGCACATTTGACAAGATACATGCTCTCCTAGCACACTGCTGCTACCAACTGTTTAGATGGACAAGTTCCTTATGAATGTACCAAACTTGGAATACAATGCCCGTATGACTGTCTCAAGGGAAAATAATTCATCCATTATCGCCTTCTTCAACTCTGCTTGGGTAGATACTATAACCAGTTCCTCTCCTTGATTTGCCGTCTGTAACTCCATAGTCGTTTGCTCGTTCTCAGATATCAAGAAGTGAACACTCGAGCTAGTGGCTTTCGCATATCCTTTAGTAGCATCGGCCAATGTTTCTCATGATTGTGCATGTCGGACACCATCACTCATTCTTCAAACTATGCACGAGATGTGTTGTCATCTAGAGTAGACACTCTGCATGATTACATAACTCTATGCTTTGACTCGTCGAATGATATGTTGTGCATCTCTCGTTTTAAATTGTCTACAAGGATCTTAGTATCTCCTTCGTCGCTTGGGAACTGCTCTACTTCTAGATCCGGTGAAGCTGGGAGGTCTACCTCTTGGTGGTAGGGCATGAGGTTGATGTCTTGCTCTAACTCTTGCTGCCCCATATTCATATCGATTTTCTCAAGTTCTTGTTCAATCTCTTGAGTGAACTCCTGTTCTTGCGACTCCTCAACTTGTGTGCTTTGTGCCAGCTATTCTGATGAGTCTACTACCTATAAGGGTGTAGTTTCAGCTGTCTATACATGTTGCGCCCCCTTCTATACCTGTTCTTACTATGATTCATTCTCCTGTTTGTGCAACTTTTGCTCCTTCTAAATTTTTTCCTTCAACTAATGCAACTCCTTCAATATTTCCTCCATCCTCTATTTTCTCTTTGCCTTTATGCATTCTTCTTATTGTGTTTTTTCCTCTTTGCCTCTATTGCCAAAACCACTTTCTGCACAAGACTTTCTACTTTGAACTTGTAGCTTTGTTTTGCCTCTATGCTATCGGCAATGTTTCTCTTGTCTTTGCTGTGCGTTGGTATGTTTACCTTTGTTGTTGTTGTTGTTGGTGCTCTCCTCGGTGTTGCTTCATGCTTCTTCGTTAACCATTCCATAGCGATGCTGACCGATTCATTGGGCCTAGAGAAGATGTAACAATATTTCCATGCGTCTTCCTCTACCCAATGATATGCCTCATGGATCCATAGAAATTATACTCTTGCACAGTCATACTTCACTAAACAATGTCATTATATGGATTAAAGCTTCGGATGTTGAAAGGATATTTCTTGATCTCCTCTATTTTGACATCCACATGCTTGAGGTTTTCTTTCTCATACAACTTGATCCTAATGGAAGAGTGGGCCAAGGTTCCTTCTTCTGATGCAGCCTACGTGAGAGTCCTATCGAGATGTGGTATGATACTTTTTGCATGACGAGCTTGTGGATGGAAAACTTCGGTAAAACATGTGGAGGCTTCTCCACATTGTACATCCGTATGAAGGCACTGGATGGTGAGGCATACCAATCCACAATATCGATTAGTGCCTCCATTGTTGCCTTCGAAATGCAAGGTGGATCCTCCTCAAATATCATATTGTACACTGGGGTCACAAAATGATCTAATAGGTATGTGATAAATCTTCTGAAGTTGCATTCAGAAAACAATTTACAATAAGTATTGACAAACGTTTTCATCAATGTCCATGCCTACTTCATGCCCAGGAACTATTGAGGGGCACAAACTACATCCAAGATGTAAGAGGACATATAGATTTATGCTTGCTGACCTTTGGGTAGCTGTCGAGCTCCTATTACCTGTTCCTTCAGCTTGTGAGCAAACATGTTGGACCAGTTTCATTCTTTGCCTTCACTAGATAGTTGGTCCAATGCGATCACCCAACTCTACGGGAAGGTCTTCGTGCTCTGTTCGCCATACAAATTACATGCAAATATGACCATGTATTGATATGGCTTCTATAGTATCTTCGTCTTGTAAATCTGGTTCAATGTCATCTTGAATTTCGCTGACTCCTTTACTGAGTTCTTCAAGATTTCCTTGGAGTTGGTATTGCTGCTGGCTATGCTGAAGGTTGTCTCCATGGTGATCTCTTGATTTGAAAAATGGTACATCTATTGATAATAATGTGCCATGAAGGTAGAAATATTTGTCCCGCTGACACTGCTCAATGTCGTCGTTTTAGGATCAATGTGTGAGATGATTGAATGTATGATGTTTGTGCATGGGAATGCGGGATACCTGCATGCAATCCAATACAAGTTGGACTTGTAAATGTTCACATAGACTTGGCGGTCTTCGAGATATTCCCCTAATGTGCTTGAGAATGCATCATTGACCTATTTACATTTTAGCTTGATGTCTTTGTCTACAATTAGCTTGGTGTCTTAATAGATTGGAAAACTCGTAGACACTTGCTCAAGTTCTACTCCAAGTGCGCCTCCATCGGTTTCATTTGACCCTACTCTCTTGGAGGCAATTGATCTGGAAATGTTGAGAGACAGATGAACACCTACGATATCTGGAGACATGGCAACATGCGTGGCAAAAAATATGTTAGTTAAAACCAAAGTTAACTTGAGGGATGACATGCAACATACCCAGGGATTGAGTGGCAAGGATTGCGCAATTTTCACTAGGAGGCGAGAAGACTCACTGCCGGGACTGTACAAAAGGCAGTCGAGACTATTGGAAGGCTAGTTGACTACTAGGATTATGTAATATGCAATCTAGACTGGCCTCATGGGTGTTGGGATTGTGCAATATGCAATTTCAACTCTCAAGTGATGCAGGCCCCGAGACTGCATTGTGCAATTTTTTTGGCCAGTAGTCACTGCCTTTCAGAATTGCACAAGGCAAGACTGGAGGGCAGTCATTGGCCACAATTGCACATTTTCTGGGAGGAAGGAAGATCCTTCCCTCTTACAATTGCACAATTCTATCTTGGTGAGGCATTGTGCAGGCCAATGTTGCTCAAACTCGCCAACGAGCAATTGAAAGAAAATGAAGATGTGAATGCATGAAGATACTTAGTGTGAGTAGAGTGAATGATCATGAATTCAAATAAAGAATGGAAGATTCAAAAAACAAAACAACATGCATGTATGTGAAACAAGTCTCTGAATTGGCGACTGTTCATGCAAAATAGTGTCATGCATGCGACAAAAATGAGATGCTAATGAAATCTAAGGTGGTGCTTGTACAATCTAACATGCATGCAAATGACATCAAGTGTTCACATAAATCAAGAAGACAACGGTCACACAAGCAAACAAAAAAAACCAACATAAATGCTGCAAAAATACAACTTAAGTGGACTTATCGAGAAATAGGTGAGCTGGATGTGTCGAAGACTCCTAAGTGTGTCGTGGGATGTCAGAGCTCAAAGTTTGATGTGAATAATGATCTCTGAAGAGTCAAATAAATAATTTGGAGGCTCATGATGCGCATACCACAAATCTAGGAAAAACTGACACTTGGAGGAAAGTTTCTGAAATGATCTTTGCATGTAACCTCCAGTTTCTAAAAATAGCTCCCTAAAATCTAGGGATGCTTTTTGCATGCAGCTTTTTGCTATTTTGGGAAAATGCAACGCATGCATGAAAGTCATGTTTTCTCAGTCCCGGGTGGAACCAGTCAACCTTTGGGCACATGCAATAGCCTACTTGTCTGAGGGAGATTTTTTACGCAATTTCTGGGAGGAAATTGGGATGGCTGTCAAGGGGGATTGCACAATTTCTGGGAGGAGCAATTGATTGCTGCACAAAATTGCGTAATCTATGGGCTGAGCTATCCTATTAGGCCAGATTGCGTAATATTCTAGAGGAAGGCTACTTGATAGGATTGTGCAATTTTTGAGTTGAGTAAACTGCGAGTGAGATTTGTGCATTTTCTGGAGGGAAGGTTGGTTCCCCTCAAGAATTGTGAAATTTCTTTATGGAGATGTTGAGCCAGTAGTTGGACCAAGTCCAGAGTGGGAGTCTGTGAGGGGGGTGAAGCAAGCTATCAGGCATATATTAGAAAGTTGCTAGAAAGCTAATGGTTCTCATGTACTGGATAGTGCAAGACATGCAGCTGAGGATGGTTGGTAGGGAGGATCCAAAACAAAGCTAAAGAAAAATTTTGGAGGGTTGTTGTAGCCACTACAACACATAGTAACACACTGATAGAAATCTAGCTCTGTCAATGGACCTTGTTTGTGAAAAGCAAGTCTAACACCTCCCGAAGTATTGTTCAGTTCTCAGTTCATCTTGGTTTCCACACTTGCTTGATTGTAAGATGTAGCGTTTGTCAAGCTCTTGGTTGGTCGACACACATTCCAAGCCAAGTCAATGCAATTGTTTTGAGTGGGGATGAGGGGTATATTGGTGAACAAGCAATATAATTGTCAGAGTTTTAATTTCATCTCTGGTGTTGCTCCGCTGCCAGGAGGCCTAGACAGTACCCCGACGAAGTCACACAAGAACACAAGCATTAATCATCTGCCAATGAGCCTGGTGAGTACCTTGATAGAGTTATATGCATCACGTTTCTATGCCATAATCCTTTCTCTTCTTTTGCCTTATTCATTTTTCATTTTTTTTCAAAAAATTTAACATTTTCATTTTTTCATAACTGTACATAACACTGATTTATTTCAAAGGTGGAAGAGGGATCCCAACTTATTGAGAACATAAGAGGTTTTTCCTTCACCTTACTCTGATGTGCTTATTAAGTTTTTCCCCCTCACCTTACTTGACTTGATTGAGCTGACAAGGATTAACTAAAAAACAACCGACTAGAGTAGGTGACACTAGTTAGTGCGCAACATTGTGTTTTCACCAACGTTCACTTCGAACAGTATGTATTTTCCATTGGCATATCATTGAATGAAGATAAAAAGTTCTTCATACAGAAGTAGGATGACATATAACCATGTATTGATAATTGCACAAGTCCTCTTTTACTTTACCCAACATTTTTCAAGAGTCACACATGGTTTCATGTGAAACTAACCTACGAATGTAAACAAGAAAACAAACACAAAACAAGGAAAAAGAAGAAGTGAATGTGAAAGTGAAGCAAGTAAGCAAGCATGCATGCTGGAAAACATACATGCAAGGTAAGAAGAAAACAAACATGCAAGAAAACAAATGAAAAGAAAACACTACTCCTACTCCTAAGCTAACGGTGCATGGACCTAATCACATGAAGTGATACTTCCAATGCAGCCACCGATGCATTGGTTGACCCATGTTGGTGAAGGCATGTTTTATGAGCAATACAGTTGTGCGGACCAGAAACAAGAAATATATAACAATGAAGACAAACACACTCCATGTTTAAATGTGTCCATAGAACAAAAGTGAGTGGCAAGTACATGACATGTAGTCCGTGAACTTGTCATGGTGTTGTGCAATACTGCGTGAAACTGTTAAGCATATACATACTCTTGATTGTGACATTCAATAAAATGAAAGAAACAAAGACAACTTGTGTCATGCATGTGTGCTTGCTATGTAAGATTCATCCAATGCATGAGTGATGGGATCATGTACTTTGAGTGGAAGAAGCATAATCGGTGTGTGAGATTGATCTTCAATGCATACAAATGAGTGATGAGGAGCCTCAGGAATTTCAAAAATTTCTTGATAAGAAGTGGAACCAACCTCAAGACAACGAGGGCCTGACATAACCATTAGGTTGGGCTGAAGTGCCTCGACAGTCTATGGAGTTTTGACTTCATCGATAGATAGATCATCATAAATAGTTGGCTTGGAAAACTCAACCACAATAGAATCATCATCGTGATTGAATATAGGAATAAATACATCACAACATCTATGATAAAAAAAATCAATGATTTCATTGGAATCCTCATGATCCAATGAATCAAACAGAGGGTTATATGAGGAGTGGAAAAATTCACCCTCTGTGTTTCTAGAAAAATAAGATGAAAAGTGAAGTGGATTTTCGATGAATAATTTATCCTCTCTGGCGTCAGATGATGGAATGACATCTAGTGCGTTCTACGAATGATCAACAATGGGTGCATCCAAAGGCAGAGATTCACACATGAAGTCAGGGATGGCATAAACACCAAAGATGTTAGGAAAGAACAAAGTAGGCTCGTACAGAAGGGAGTCATCCTTTGCTGAGGGTTGACACTCAAGCTCCTAGACATACTCTTCATGAATGACAGCGTAGGTTGGTTGTGCAACACCAACAACATTTATAGCTTCATCCTCATTCACAACAAGTGTAGAGTCTAGAACGGAAGTACACAAGACAATCCAATCTGGAGGATCAACAGAACATGAATATGATGGTTAATGTACAAAATACATGTGAGAACACAATGGATTCATAACCATGCTTGCACAAAAATTAGATTGAGCGATGTCAGGAGGATGTCTCGGTTGAAGAGATGTGTGTGCATGCTCTCCCACATCACTCTATGATGGTGGAGTTTCTTGATGAGGGGACGATGTGCAGTCACCTATGACAACGACCATGTCCATCAGTGATTGCACAACTCCATCACTGAAGTATGATGAGTGGGGCTTGGGCTTGAAATTATTTTTGGGATGGACTGATTTGCTAAGACAATATTTGAATATATCCCAAAGATATGGAAATTTCATTTGGCTCTTGGGAGATTGAAATTGGAAAACACGGAAGTGTTCCCAAAATTCTATAGCTGATTCAATGAGATCATATCACTTCTCAAGTGAGTGGATGCTACCAAGAGGCATACTGCAGAACCACCATTGTGGGGATTCGCAAAGTCTGTATTATAGCAGTAGGCTGACCTCTTCAGCATAGAACTCGTTGACATTATCAACGAATGCATAGAATTCTTCTAAGTGCTTAGGCTAGGATATTACACCTTCACCATCATACGTGAATTCAGACAAGAGATCAAAAAACTCCCTCGTGATGTTGAGAGGTTTGGCATGCGAAAGACATCATGGAGGGGTGAGTGTAATGGAATCCATTGTAGATGTGCAAAGGTAAAAAACATGATTAGAGGAAATAGCTTGTCATTTGACCCTCCTTCTAGCACTATAAGTGTTGACGGTGTTGGATCTGCCAACATGTCAGGGGATCTCCTAGGAAAGAAGTCCCAACTAGACCTCAAACCATTTGGTGTAGGAGTCCCAGCAGTGGGTCGTACGTTATCACCTTAACCACGGTTGCACGTAGAGGAAAGTAAGATGTCCCTGTCAGTAGCAAGGGTGTGACATATGCAACAATTCAAGGAAGGTGTATCAATGGTTCTAACACACAGAGGGTGAGGTGAGTGTGCTTCCTGGAAACCTATGAAAGAATGCAGTTAAGAGGGGAGAACACAAGAAAAGATGCATCAAAAACTGGAAGGAAAGTAAGCTAGCAATCTAAAGTGATGGTTAAGCCAACAACACATTTTAGCAACATTCGTACATACATATACATGAAAGCCATACGTGCATGTGTAAGAAAACATATACATATATCATTTAGAGTAAACAAGATAGCTGAAATACAATATAACATATGCATGAAAAATGTTGGCTTTGTTATATTAAGAAGTGAAAGTTCCAATCATACAATAAAACCATGACCAACCGCTAGTTCCAATAGTAGAACGTTACAACCACTTCTACCTACTCCTCCAAAGATATATTCTAGCTCTTCACAGTGGAGAAACCAGGGCTTGTTACAATACTCTCCAAGCTTTCTCTAAGATACTCTTATTGGAAGCTTGGCTAACCAAAAGCACCTGAAATGAGTTATGAGGGACTATATATAGAAAAGGGTGGGGTGGCCTTTGACATTCCCCTTTGTGACTATTCATCTACCCTAATGAATCTTCATATACTCTATGTCTGTTACATCAAACTATCAACACTTGAACTTCGACTTGACAAGACATTACATACAATCTGCTTATGTATCCATGTGAGATAAAATAGGCTTGAGAAATCCATGTAAGACATAATTATGACTCGAAAAATTTTCGGAAGACCAACACTTCGAAATCCTCACGATTGTCGACAACGACGAACTGATGCCAAGCTTGGGAGTCTGCGATGATATCCGTGTGCTCTGTGGTGACATATTTCTAGACGCGAACTCTTGCCTCCATTGCATCTGGGTTCACTACTTAGTCTCCTCTATCCCAATCATCTAATCACATGTGTATCATTGTCTTGAGTGTGACCAGACTAGCGACATACTGATGCATGGTGTCTGCATTGATCACCAAATCTGAGTTGGTGGCTATGCACATCAACTCGTCAAAGGACGAGTCAAGCTCCAGTCGGACTTTTGCCTGTTTATTCACCTCAGTGAGTGTCTCAATAGATGGGATTGCATGTACATGCATAACAACATCCATACTCCTGAATACACATGCATGGGAAGCCTACAGACTAGTGATGAGCTGTGAGAAATCTTCATAGTTCTAGTTCTGAATCCAAATGTGTGCCGCTCTGGGCTTCATTTTCTTGGGAAAGTATAATGGGGATCCCTTGTATCTCATTGTCCATGTTTGCATGTAGTCAACAATAGTATGCACGTTTGACAAGATACGTGCTTTCCTAGGACACTGCTACTACCAACTGTTGAGATGGACAACTGCCTTATGCATGGTACAAAACTAGGAATACAATGCTCACATGACTATCTCAAGGAACAATACTTCATCAATTACCACCTTCTTCCACTTTGCTCAGGTGGATGCTGTAACCATTTCTCCTCCTTGCTTGGCTGTTTGTAACTCCTTAACCATTCAATCATTCTCAACTATCAAGAAGCAAACACTTGAGCTAGTGGCTTCGACATATGCTCTAGTAGCATCAACCAATGCTTTTGGATGCTTGCGCATGTCAGACATGATCACTTGTTCTTCATACTACATAGGATATGTGTTGTCATCTAGAGTAGACACTCTGCATGATTTCAAAAATCTATGATGCAATTCGTCAAATGATATGTTGTGCACTCTCCTTCCAGATTGTCTCAAAGGATCTCAGTATCAACTTGTTCGCTTGGGACTTGCTCTCCTTCCAAATTCGGTGAAGCTGGTGGGTTGAGAACTTGGTGGTAAGGCATAAGGTTGGCGTCTTTCTCTAACTCTTGTTGCTTCATATCCGTATCCATTTTCTCCAGTGTTTGTTCAATCTCTTGAGTGAAGTCCTACTCTTGCGATTGCTCGCCCTGTCTACTTTGTGCTAGCTGTTCAGATGAGTCTACTACCTGTACGGGTGAAATTTCATCTATCTATACATGTTGCACCCCCTGTTGTACCTGTTCTTGTTGTGCTTCCTTCTCTTGTTTGTGCAGCTTTTTCTCCTTCTGGAGTTTCTCCTTTAACTCATGCAACTCCTTCATTGTTTCCTCCATCGTCCATTTTTCTCTTTGCCTTTGCGCATTCCTCCTGTCACACTGTTCCTTCTTCACATTTATTGCCAAAGTTGTTTTCTACATAGGTGGTTCTACTTCAAACTTGCAGCTTTATGTCAGCTACACTGTTGACAATATTTCTCTTATCTTTTTCGTGCGTCGGTATGTTTAGCTTTGCTGCCATTTCTACTGGTTATATCCTGGGTGCTGCTTTACGCTGCTTCGTTAAACATTCCACAACGATGCTTACTGGTTCATTGGGCCTGGAGAAGCTATCAAAATATCTCCATGGGTCTTCCTTCACGCAACGATATGCCCCATGTATCCACAGAAACTGTACTCTTGCATAGTGATCCTTAGCCAAACAATGTAGGTTATACAGATTAAATCTTTAGATGTCGAAAGGATATTTCTTGATCTCCTCTATTTGAACATCCGCATGGTTGAGATTCTGTATCTCATACAACCTGATCCACAACGGAAGAGTGGGCCAAGGTGCCTTCTTCTTTTGGTGCAGCCTAGCTGATAGTCTTGCCGAGATGTGGTATGATACTTCTTGCATGATGAGCTTGTCCACGGAAAACTTCGGCAAAACATTCAAGGCTTCTCTGCACTATACATCTGTATGAAGGTGCCAGACAGTGGGGCATACCAATCTCCAATATCGATTAGTGCCTCCATTGTTTCCTTCGACATGCAAGGTGGATCCTGCTCAAATATAATCTTGTATTCCAGGGTGAAAAAATGATCTAACAACTGGGTGATAACTCCTCTGAAGTTGCATTTGGAAAACAATTTATAGTAAGTATTGACACAGGTTAAGCCGATTTCCATGCTCACTTCATGCCTTGGAAATGCGGACAGGAACAGGTTGCATCCAAGATGTAAGCGGACATATAGCTTTCTGCTTGTTGAATTTTGGGTGGCTACCGAGCTCCTATTACCTATTCCTTTAGCCTATGAGACAACATGTCAGATTAGTTGCATGCTTTTCCTTCACTGGCCATTTGGTCGAATGCGATCACCCAACTTTGCGAGAAGGTCTACATGCTCTCTTAGCCACACAAACGACAAACAAATATGACCAAGTATTGATACGCCTTTCGCATTATCTTTGTGTTGTAAATATGGTTGGGTGTCATCTAGAATTTTGCTAGCTCCTTTACCTAGTTCTTCAAGATATACTTGGGGTTAGCATTGCTGCTCAGTATGTTGAAGGGTGTCAACATGGTGGTCACTGGCTTCAACAAATGGTACATCTGCTGATAATTCTATGCCCTAAAGGTAGCAATATCCATCCCGCTGACACTGCTCAATGTCATCGTCTTGGGATTAGTGTGTGAGATGATCCAATGTATCATGTCCATGCATGGGAATGCTGGATACTTGCATGCAATATGATACAAGTCAGACTTGAAGGCCTTTGATATCTTCCCCAAATGTACCAGAGAATGCATCATTGACCTCTTTCCATTTCAGCTTGATGTATTTGTCTACGATCATCTTCGTGTCTTCATAGATCAGCAAACTCATAGACACTCACTCAATTGCTGCTCCAATTGCACTTCCATCGGTTTCGTTTGACCCTGCTCTCTTGGAGGCCATTGATCTCAAACAACTAAGAGGCAGGAAAAAAAATGTTATATCTGGATAGATGATGACATGCATGGAAAGAAATTTGTTAGTTAAAATGAAAGAAAACTTCAGGGATGACATGCAACATACATGGGGATTGACTAGTAGGGATGCAAAATTTTCACTGGGAGGTCGAGAGGCCGACTCCCAGAACTGCACAAAAGGAAGTCTGGATTGTCGGAAGGTTAGTTGACTACTGGGATTATGTAATGGGCAATCCATACAGCCTGTTGGTGTTGGAATTATGATGTATGTATTGTACTTGATGGCAACCCACTTGTAGCAGAACATCTCTCTCGTATATGGTAACCTGATGAATCTACAGAAGATATATCAGATGTGACAGAATGCATGATTGTTGAGGGAAATGCTCCCCTATGGCTTTTGGGTTGAAACCCTAGCAGACTGAAATTTGTCTATAAAGAGAAACACACATTCACATAGCCATTATGATATTATAAGCAAATTCTATAGTAAGAGGGTTGTACCTTAGGTCCTACGTTTGAGAAGGTCCTTTAGGGTCCAAACCCTTCTTCAAGTCCCTTTCGCTCCTTTGTCCTGCAAAACAACCAATTCCAAAGAACACAACAGTATATGGACAAA
>APFE030176979.1:0-10797 GCA_000404065.3 Pinus taeda
ATCAGAGTTTCTCCTATTTATAGAAAATAAAACTAAGCTATCTTGAGTCTCCTCCTCCAGCATGAGGGGAGCTCAAAAACCTATAATTAAGTACCTTATCCATATTGAAACTAATTTACTAAATACAGGGGTATTGTGCTTTTAATACAAAAGAGTTCTAGTTCTAATCAAATTCTGCTACCATCTCCTCGTTTGCATGATTGCCTCCTGATCTCTGACAGCTGTGCTTTTCCTGTAGGAACTGGAATATATCTTGAGGAGCATTCGCTGTATTGGCTGCCTTGGATTCTGAGTGTGTTGCTGACTCAGCCTTTGATGAAGAAATATCCTCTGTTTTCCCGGTCCCTGTTTTAGTCCATGTTCATTTTCCAACCAGCTTGAAGCTGTATAATGACCTTAATGACCATACCATAACACCATATGCCTGAATAATCTGGATGCTTCACGAATACTGCCAGGTGTTGAACTCAAAATTCTGGTAATCCTACCAGAAACCCTAATTCTCCGGTCATAAAGGTACTTTATGAAAACTTGGTAAAGACAAAAGATTTTACCTTTATGCAATAAGATTTACATTTGTCAACCTTTGAAAGCTTAAGCAACCATGGTGATTTCCTTTCCATCCTCGAAGCCTTTCTCTACAAAATTTGATGACCTCAGCATTGTTTTCGAATTTTCCTTTAAAAACAGTCACCTACAGCAGTTTCGTAGCGCGCTACGAAACTGCTGTTTTTTGCAAAATCACAGTCTTCAATTATTTTAGACTGTTACAGCTTCATCTTTGGTTCCAAAATTGCTTACTTTTCCTTTCTTTAATACATGCCTCAAAAACATTAATTAACTTAAAAAGGAAGATGAAAAAACTTGGTGCAATGTTGAAATTTAATTCATTTAGCAGCTAACTTGCCTAGCTGAGCCTTCAGCTTTGCAAGTTCACTCTCCATGGCTGCTATCTCTGATACTGTCTTTTCTAAATCAGCCATCTCCTTGTCAGCTGCTTCCCATTTCTCCTTGGTGGATGAGGTTTTATCTTTCTTAACCAAAGGAGCCTTTTCCTTTACCTCTTTTTTTCTGTTCTCCTTTGTTTCTTTGGCCTGAGCTTCTTGCTTTCCTTTTTGTTTGGTCTGCTCTCTGGTATAGATTATTCTTTTGGTTTCCTGTACTTTCTCTACCTTCACTGCCTTTTCTGCCTTCTTTGCCTTCTCTATTTTTTCTGCCTTTTCTGGTTTCTCTATCTTAGGCAATGGTTTGGTTTGCTTTGTTGTTACTTTGGCAGTCTCCTCACCCTTTGGGATTTGTTCTGCTGCTTGTGCTTGAGCTCTAGTGATTGGCCTTCGAGGCTTGACCATGAATTCCTTCCCAGCCTCCTCGAATCTTAGCCCTTTTGAGGCTTTTGATTTCTTAGAGCTATCAGGAGATGACTGTGTAAGGTCAATGGGCACGGGCTCCACCTGTACTGATGTGGCTTGTTCAAAGTCAATTGCCTCTAGCAAATCTTTAAGACTAGCCTTTGACATGGGGCTGTCTTCTACTGCAATTGACTTTCCTTTTTCTTTGCTCAACTGGCTCCTTGTTCTGATCCTGGTTTCTTGTGTAACTTCACTTGGCTTAGATGTAATTTTCTGATATTTCATCTTCTCCGTGGATGGTTTTGGTGTCTCTTTAATGACTACGGGTTTCCCTGATTTCTTTGATTTATTCTTTGGCTTTTTTCGGTCTCTAGCCTGCTTCTTAGGCTTAGCCAATGTAGGCTCTTCAACCATTGTTGCCAGTGTAGGTTCTTCAACCATTGTAGACTCTTGAGTCTTTCCTTCTTTTTCTCTGTCTGGTAATGGGGTTAAACCGGTTTTGCTTTGGAAACCCGACATGAAAATGAAAGAGTCCCAATCCCTCCCGATTTTAAGCAGGCTATCTAACACCAGTAGCTTGATTAAACCATGATGGAAGAGAGATGTCTCATAATTATCCCTTTTAAACTGAACTTTGTCACACATTTTGCCTAGACTCCTAAACAAATAGAAAGGAATATCTATGGACGTCTTTCCTGTGAAATGTAACAGAAGTTTGAAATGGTAGGAGTATACTTTAGTGTACCTTCCCTCGCATGTGAGGTACTTCTGAATGGCTGTGAGAAGCAGAGCATAATTCTCTTTAATATAATGCCTGGGTATTGCCTTAGAAAGGTCCTCGTTGGCATATTGATCTTTCAGAAACTCCTTACATGGAGTTGTATCAAACTTGTAGTTTTTAAACCACTCCTGACCACTCCTTGGGATCTCGGTGACAGCAGAGATAGCTTGTGGAGATAAAGGGACTTCTAATAATGCAACTTTAGAATTCAAGCCGCTAAAGTTTAGAGCAAAAGCTTTGGTTACCTCTGTATGTCCGCCCTTCAGTTTTTCACAGAACCTCCAGCAACCCGCCTGTTTGAAAGCTCGAGCAACACCTTCATCTTTAAGTGTGAGATCAAGTCCCTCTGGTTCAGTCCTCAGACATCTCTCGGATCTATGCTCTCGTTTTTCCATCTTGCTCAGAACACTCTTGTACAGAGAACTCAATTAGCAATTCCAATTCACTCAACAGCTTCGGTTTCAGAATGCAGGCTCGCTTGCAGTAGTCTCTTTTGAATGAGAATTCGGGCGGCTTCCTTTTGTTTTTTCAAACACTTGCTATAGAATAGGCACGTTAATGCAGTCATGAATAAACATAATTGCACCACCATACCTCATAAGATTGATTAACATAATTGACATGTGTTTGATCCTATCTCTGATGGCGGAATGAATCCTATCATGATCTAGATGGGATGTCGACTGACACATTTGAACGGTTTTTGATGAATCACCTCCCGAGATTTGACATTTCAAGGAAACATGATACAGAAAATACCCGAATCCCCGATTTCGTAGCGCAGGCAATCATAAAATGACATACCGCGCTACGAAATGGCTGCTCAATGATATGCTGCGGAAAGGTGGAAAATGATTGCGCAGCTAAACTGGCCAATCATATTACGCTACGAAACTGTGCAAAGTCAGAATGATGTAATCAAGACACGACATGCTTTAACTATCATGAGAGAGGGTATCTAACGGTTTTTAAACAAGGACTCATGTCAATACCTTTGGAAAACTAAACTTAAAGTGACGCACCTAAAAACCTATTTACTTGAATCAAAAATTTTATATGGATCTTTGGACATAGGTGAACTGTGGTTTTAAGTGATAACAGCAGCAAGATGGCTGACGGTTTATCTATGGCGAGGTTTCAAGGGAGCTAGGGGGCTTCCGATATGCTCGGAGGGTACTTGGAAGACAATCAGTGCACGGTTTTGTCTAATGTGCTACTACTCGAAGGGGTACTCATAGGGGTTACAAGGGAGTCCAACGAGCGTGACCACCTCTTGTATTTCTTGCATGCATGCCTCCCCAAATCTGCAGGTTTATGTGCTCAATGACAGATCCCGTGGTCTAAAGACGCTGGAACACGTCTCTAGCAAAGAAAACTTTTGCTAAAAATTGGAGATCCCACCGGCCATGGAAAGAGCTCCGATACCACTTGTTATGATCTTAACTTGCAAGACGATACTAGAATACCAAATATGTGAAGAAATATACCCAGAACATAGAACAATGAGAAATATCAGCAAGTAGTTTATTATTCAAAAAGCAACGTTCACTTGCCTCTTCGAGGGGGCAACCTCCAATAGAGTTGAGTTCAATTACAAAATAAGACACAATTCTCCTTGAGGGGAGTCTATATCCTTTATATAGGATTCATACATGCAATACCATGGGGAAATACCATGGTTCTTGTTAATACCATCTATCTAACACCATGGCCCATTTGCAACTACTGTGGTCCCTTCATTAAATGCGGGTTAACCACTTAAAATTATTAATATGGGCTTTATTGACTCTTTACTTAACTATAACTATGACTCGATCCTATTACATAAATAAGGGGGTTAGGGTGGGACCCTAATAGGGTAGGTGAATGTCTTGATGGTTGGGTCTCTATTCTAGGAAAATCTGAATTCTCTGCGATAAGTCACCACATGAATCCTAACATTGGACAGAATTGAGAAAGATGTGCACAATGTTGCATATGATGTTTGTTGGTGCAAATTTGGCAAGTGTGAGGCCTATTTATTGATCTTGTTGGTTGGGTGACGTGAGGAACTGGATACAATTGGTTAAATGCTTGTAACTTAGGGCATTGGTTGATTAAATGTTTTGATGTGTCACACAGAGCACATGTAGGTGATAGTGAGGTATGTGCGTGCTGAGAGCACCTATAACCATGGGTGGAGGTTGATGGACATTTTAGATGAGAGGAGAAAGAGGCTTCTTTTCTTACGACATAGAAAATATCTTTGGGGCCATCCTCTATGGAGAGTGGGGAACTAGGTTTAGTGAATGTTACTAACGCATCTTTGTATTGAGGCCCTTCGGGGAAACTATGGATATAATTCTCGTACTTGGTGAAGATGCCACATGCGTGATTGGTGCATAATGATTTCGTGATTGGTACATAATGCTTTATAATGCATGGGTAAATTCTTCTTCTTGGTAGAGGTTAGATGGTTTACAGGCTTTTGTGCGGCATGTAGCAGATATTTTAGCCTCTTTAATTTAGGGAACTTATTGGTGGGGTGCCTTATGGATTCACACAAAGCATAGGGTTGAGGGGTTTTATAGGAGGAAGTGATGGGGATTCCATATTTTTTCCTTTCTTATTATCGTTGGTTTTGGTTTAGTTGGTGTTGGTACTGTCACTACTTGTGGCATAGGTGAAGCCTGGGTAGGTGTTGTATGGGGTCTCTTGTTGTTCTCAGGAGGGATAGGGAAAGCCCTCGTCGTAATGTAACATGTGCTAGTTGGCTTGGTCTTGGGGGATAAATACCAGACTGGTATTGCGAGGGCTAGGTCAGGAAGTGTGATTGTTGTGATGACTTGGTGCAAAAAAATACCCGGTGGTGGATATAAGAAGGATGTTTGCATAATTGCGGAAGGTAAAGGCCAAACTTCTTTAGTTGCAGGTGTTGAGGTGTCTGGAACTTATTCTGATGTTCAGGTAGTGTTAGATGAAATCATCATGCAAACTGTTGCTCTGGTATTTGGGACAAGCTCTTGTATTACTAGAGGGTATCCTGGGAATGTTCCTAGGAGGCTTGATGTCTTAAAATTGCTTGGACTGAGATCAGTGTAAGTAGTGACCACTTCTTGGGATACTAGGGGAAACACGCCATCTGGTGTGTGCGATGTTTTCTTCTCATAGTATGTGAGTTGATCAATGGTAATGACCTTCCCCTCAGGGGGGAACATCATGATTCTGAGAACTGATGAGGTGACTGTGAGCATTCATACATATAGATTCGGCCTAGGAGGATGTTGTAATCCAATTGGGTGTCCAGTACTTCAATGTCTATTAACACAATTTTTCCAGCCAACTTAACTAGAACGCTTAGGTATAGACTGATGGGGGCAGAGGGGCGCTCGTCATACACTCTGAGCATTATGTCAAAAGGCTTAAGTTCAAGGGATCCTAATTTTTTCCAAATGGATTTGGAAATGATGCATGTGGAAGCCCCTTCATTGATGATGCAACGATGGATATCAATGTTCTGGACTGAGAGATGGATTTGGAAAGCGATAGATGAGGGTAGTCAAGGAGTAGCTTTGTCCAAGTCAAAGACCATGAGGAGGGAATTGAATGGGTCGACTGTGCCTAAAGTAGAAAGTAGGGCTTTCTGCTAGGTGGGGAACATCTGCAGGACTTCAAGTGTTGAGATAGATGATAGTGACTAAGCCAAGTCATCGACTATGTTGTAACTATGGAAAGCTCTTGAATTGGGCCTTGCATATCGTAAAGGTCCTTTAACCATTTTGGGCATGACATCTATGGGAGGTCGCGTAATGGTCAATGGTCCAGTAGGTATAGCCTTAGACGAGGTGGACAGACTAGGCTCTGGGGGAGCCTCATAAGTACGGTTCCTTGTTTCCAAGACGAATTCCTCTCTTATCATGAAGATATCATGGTTAGAAGTATTTTTTAGGTTACTTGCAGATGGGTGAGATTGGGAAGTTTGTTGCTAGGTGTTAACAATTCCTTGATGGGGAAAGGTGTTCTGCATGACTGCAATTAGTTGGCTACTATTCCCTCTACTTTCTTGTATCCTTTTTAAATCGGGAAGTTGGGGACAATGATGGGTATAATGGTAGTATTCCTTGTAGATGGTGCATACATGATTGTTCTGGAGACTAGTGTTCTTCCCCTATTTTTGTGAGTTGTTATTGGTCATAACCTGGTTTTGGTTCTAGTTGGGGTTGTCCCTTCCTGATGCCCTTGGGGGTTGCTGCTGATTGCTACCTCCCAACTTGGGCTCTCCCTTTGGCTTCTTTTCAATTTTTTCTAGCACTGTTAGAAGAACTAACTGAATTCAGTTGTTCTTTTGATTGATGCGATGAAGCGAGAGATGGTTGCACTAGATTTACCCATGCATTATTTTTCGTTGGCGAGTTATTCTGTTGTGGTGTTGGGAAAGGAAAATATTGGTTCCCTGGTTAATGTACTGGCTCAGGGGGGCATATTTTTTATCCATACTCCAGGAGGAGTATTGATTTCCCTGTGGGGGATGATACAAGCATCGTTGTGGGGGCTAGTGTTGGTTAACCCTATTTCCTATATTCTGCATAGGTGTGGGTTGACCATTATCATACCAATTATTTTGTAATGGTGGGATAACATTGTAAGATTGGCCATTCATTGGATATGAAGGGCATTGGTAGCTCTTGTTTCGATTTCTTTGGGATAGGGCCCCAATTAATCTGTCAGCAGTATTTGATGCGCCTTCTATTTCTTGACAAGATTGTCACCGTGGGGCATCTATGAGTATGTGGTAAATGTACCCCGACTGGTTGTAGATCAACTCCAGTTGTTGGGCTTTATAGATGGCTTCTTCCTCACTTTATGGGAATGTTTTAGCCATGTCCTTTGAGATTTTGGAGGTGAGGGATCTCAAGAAAATGTCTAGGAGGACTTTATCTTCAAAATCAATTTTGCACAAGTTGCAACATTTCTACCATTCATGGATATGGTATGACATGTGTCTAGCTTATGTTTTCTTGAAATTCGTTAGAATCTCCAACCCAGAATCATGGTGGATTGAGATTTGGAAGAATGTAACGAATGCTTTAGATAATGAGCTAAAGGTTCCATGAGACGCAGAGGGTTGGTCTATATACCACTTTGAGATAGGCCCTATTAGGGTGTGTTGATATAACCTTAATATAATA
The DNA here is from genome assembly GCA_000404065.3 of Pinus taeda. Taxonomy (NCBI): domain Eukaryota; kingdom Viridiplantae; phylum Streptophyta; class Pinopsida; order Pinales; family Pinaceae; genus Pinus; species Pinus taeda. Next base: position 7,299 of record APFE030176979.1, read on the forward strand.
GTATCTTTTGTGATATTGTTAGATGAACACAACAGGTGAAATGTCATGACGTGCTTTCCTGGGTCTTCACCCTGCTTTCACTCAAATTTTGGAATATCTGAAGGGAGCTTTGTGGGCATAGTTGGCCAATTTTGGCCATGTTCGATCGGGTCATTTGTGAGATTTCTTAAATATAGGGGATTAAATGAAGCTAAAAATGGGATCTATGCATTCCCTGCCATCGCAAAGCGATTCTGGGTAGCTATGTGTAGTGGATTCCTCTATGGGGATGTCACAGGAGGATTACCTTGGTGGTTAGCTCGGGGACTATCTAGAGGAGAAGTGTGTGTGCTCCGAAAGGGGGAAACGTGCGAGGATCCTTCAAGAGTAGTGAAGGGTGTCCCTTTCCGTGGAGGAGTTCCAAGCAAATTTCCACCAATAAAGGAATATCCAATAATGGTGGTTGAATGTCACCTTATCTGCCTAAATTGTGAGAGTCCTAGTACACCTCCTGGTAATGGGGTGAGCTCTAAAAAATGCCTAGATTGATGGGGAGTCGTGGGGTCCCCTATGGTGACGATTTAGATTGTGTGCTACTTTGATTTTAGTGATGGGAAGAGATATATATATCGATGCAATTGGATCACATACAGAAAGCAAAGTGAAAATATCAGTTGTTTATTTTCCTTTAATTAAACTATGTGACCAAGCAAACAAAAAAGGGTTTTTGTTTGTTGTGTATGATAAATAATCCTATAAAGACCTAATAATCGTGTCCACTCTCAAAGTAGCTGGGCCTTGTGGAGATAACGTCTGATGGTTCCTAGGGAAACATCTTGAAAGAATTGGCAACACCTTCTAGCAGTCGAGGAATCAACCAAGGTAATGGTAATGAGGGTCGAGTGTTGCCTACACCATCACCTATAGTGAAGGATTCCATAGATTTGGTCACTAAGTACCTTCATTCCATGTAAGCATTTGTGTCTTTATCTTCTAGGTAATCAGTTACTAATACCGAGCACTAGATGGGTTAGGTAGCCCCAAAGAGTACTGCACGCATTGGGCCTAAGCTGAATCCCCTTTGAATCGGGTCTCTGCCATGCTTGGGTTTTCTTTTCTGTGGAATTGTAGAAGGATTTGTAACCTCCCTATAAAGTCAACAACTATATTTCAATGGTGAAGCATGACCATGGAAGCTTATGGGATGCCTACCCCCAATGGTCTTAACTTGAACTATAAATTTTTTGGTGGCCCCTGTGGGGAAACTTAATTTTTTCAATTTATGGTTGTTTTTAAAGAGGCTTTTTTCACTTATGGGGTGACTTGGTAAGCCAAAATAGACTAACCAAAGATCCAAAAATGAATGGTCTTTGAGTAGAAAGTATATGGAGACTTAGTGTGTGATGCAAGTGAAAATACAAGTGTGACAAGATTTAGATATGCAATGATCATTTTCAATATCCCTTTAATTACACTAGGTGTTGGTTTTTGCTCGCATGGAAAAAGAAATTTGTTTATGGATTATGGGCCACTTACTTTTTCCTATTAAACTATGTGGATTTTAATGAGAGAGATGGAAATTCAAATATTTTCAAGAAGGTTTTCATATGCAATCCTAGGTTCGTCTCGGAGACGCAAGGGAAGGGGGGATTTCTCAGTTTCTTTACTAACATTTGCTCCTAGTCCCAAAAAAATTTCTTTGGTTAGTAATAAGATTCATGGATAATGGCCACTTACTTGCTTTAATAATTAAGCTAATATAATTTGTAAACAAGGAAGTGAAATAGTTTGAAAACATATGTGGATTATGGCCACTTAATTTTCTCCCTAATTAATCTATGTTGGTATTTGTTTGCAAATAAAATAAAATATAAAAAATGGAAAGAATATAATTGCTTGATGAATTAGGGTTCATTCAAGCAACTAGGGGTATTGAACAGAAAAAACAAATGTAGAGGTGAAGGCAATTCATTAGAGGCTGCCAATCACCTAAGAAAACTGAAAAATACAAGGCTTTTTGTTGTTTTTCTATCTGCCGCACGCGTTTTGTAGAAACAGACACGCAATTTGTGGTTTTCAAAGATAAATATGCGCACTTCGCATCTGTCAAAGAAGAAAATGCATGGGCGAGAAAATTCTGAAATTTCCTCACTTCGACAAGCTCATAATAGGTCTAGGGGGAGGTGAGGATCACCTTGAAGGATGGTTGTGCAAAGAAGAGGTCCTGCAAACAACCTCTAGATTAATGAAAAGAGATCAGGACGGTTGCCATTCCTATTGTATATTTTTTGGAGCAAAAGTGTACCAAAAAACAACCCCTTAGTGATGGATTGTTACCTGCAAAGGATCACAGTCAAAATTGGGATGTTAGTGGCGTGACTTAAATAAACACAACATTGTAAATAATGGATACAATGCATACAAAAACATAAACTTAAACAAAGAGGTGCATGAACATAAAAATGTGCAAATGGATCAAACACATCAATAATATATGGAAAAATCTCCATTTATTGATTATTGGTGGTAGAGGTTAAATACAATTAGAATACTAGAACACTTGAAGAGAATTCCTTGAGCTAGGGAGCTCAAAAATCCTCAGCAAGGATGTTTCTTTCCCTTAATCTATTTACAAGTTTCTCCTCTCTCTCAAAGAAGAGTGAAGACTCTCGAAAGGGTGGATTTCTTTTCACTTACTAAGATGTTGGGTTTCTTAGAAGCAATTTGGCCAACATGCTAGTGCTCTTGATTTTCATGGTTCAACAATGAAATGGTGGTTTGGTTACAAGCTATTATCACCAAAAATTGATCATCTAGACATAACTTACTAGATGGATTGAAGCACACCATGTAGGGCCAATTTTACCATAGTAAAATTGCTTTCACTATAAGAAATTACTTAATAAACCACATTTGTTAAGTTATTTCTGGTTAAACCCATGAGAAATAATTAAATAAATAATTATTTATTTAATTATCTTCTAGGAATAATTAATTAAACCATTGTTTAACTAATATTCCTTGTCATATTTGACCCAATCATGAGAAATAATTAGATAATCATTATTTATCTTATTTTTCTCTAGGAATAATTAGTTAATCATTTAGTTATTATTCCTTGTCAAGTTTGACTAAATCCACTAGGAATACTTAAACAAAACATTATTTGTTTATTATTCTCTAACCACATTTCTTGAGATTATAAATAAATCATTTATTTATTTATTATTTCTAAATAAAAGTATTTGACCAATTTAAATAATTTTTCCCTCCAACCAAATATAATAAAATATTCCAAACGGTTAATTTTAGATTTTGGTTAATAATATTATATTATTTCCATTATTCGAGAAGAACCAATATTTTTTTTTATAAATTAGAGGGTTTTACATCCATTCTTCAATTTGGATCATTTTCATTGTTGCGTTCACTGCTCTAACTTGGATTATAATCACTGTCACTTGCCATTTGCTTTTTCCATTTGAGTTCTCATTCAGCTCAAACATTTTTGCTGGGTTTA
>APFE030176980.1:0-12530 GCA_000404065.3 Pinus taeda
AGCAAAGGAAGGAATGTAACCCAGTTGAATTGTCATACATGACAAAAAGTAAAAATGAATTGAACTGCCAACAAAATTACATGACAAAAAGTAAAAGGACGATTTAAAAAATGACTTCCTCAGATTTAACAAAAGACAAATCCGATGCAGCAAAACTGAATTAAAGCGATTCTTCAATTCCCAGTAGTGATTCCAGGTTATAAGCAACTTGAGTCGAACGCTTGCAAGAGAACCAGATAAAACATGAACTCGCTCGCTTGCAGATGCACTTCTGATGGAAATCTCACGCTCGCTTGAAGATGGACTCGCTCACTTGCAGAAGAGAAACAACAGACGGTACACTATATAGGCTAGATAATAAAGAGAAGCAGTAATGTTTTGGAAAGCCTCAGAATGCAAACATCTACAACACCTCGAGAGGATCATAAAACCAATATCCAAACTTATTCATTTCATCATCTCATTCAATGCATGAGAATCTGCACATCTTATTCATTTCATCATCCCACTCATTTCATGAGAGATTATAGAATCTGAATATCTCACAAATAGAATACCTCGATTAGAGATGAAGACCCACCGGCAACCTGAGTCGAACGGTTTATGTTGAATTAATCCTGGGCCGAACTATTTACGACATTTTGCACTTATTAATTTGGCATTGTATAATTCGAGTGGGTGACTTCATTGGCCCATTTTAAAGGTGAATAAAAAAACAAAAGTTGCATCTTAAATATGATTCTCCGACTTCAAGACTATACATATATGTGTGTTAAAATGTAAATATGATATATACACAATACCAGTTCAATTCCCAGCAGTGCCATCTCCGCAGACCTTTCGCACGGCTAGGATCGCCCCACCACCCGACGATTCCCAGAATCGCCCCATCTGCTACGAATCGCCCCAAACAGTGCTTACTGGGCATCCAATACGATATTAATTGGAGAAATCTTAGCCCTGTGAAAGATCTGCGGTGATGGCACTGTTGGGAATTGAACTGGGGTCGCCTTGGGTGTTATTTGGGTGTTATTGTCAGAAAGAACAGACTCGGCGACATCTTTTTCATCCCATGTGTTCTTGTCCTTCGAAGTCAGAAAGCAATTGTTTGGAGGACCTATCGAAACATAAATAACAAGGTTGTCTTTGATGTCTCGACGTTCGGAAACAATGCGGTGTCGGGCATCGACAGATAAGGGCGCAGCTGAAGAATATCGTTCTGGCTTTCTAGACTCAATCCACTTCAATTTTTATTGTCGCTTGGGTACATTCAAAGGATAAGAAAATGTGTAACCATTTATCTCATCAACCTGTTAACCATATTTTAGCTCTTCAAATATTTTATCTGTATCAAGAGCTCTCCCAGACTCAGCAACAAATAAAAATGATATAGACCTAATCAAAACAAATAGAATCATTTTTCACGTAAATGCCTTGTTGAAATCAGTTTTTCCAAAGTCCAGGAAATCTATTCCGTAGTCAAGCATGGTAATCAGAAGAAAAAAATGTATCAAATATATCTCCTACCCGAGTTGCAAGGAAGATTCTTAAAAAGCATAAAAACATTATGCCATGCCTTCTTCCATGTGGAAAGTGTGTGGGCATTTCTTTGTTTGCTCCATATCGCTCAAAGCCCAAGTGATGCAATTCCTAGCACATGCTGCATTTTGAAATAGGTAACAACTCTCATCTCATCCTAACACGTTGGTGTTATAATTATATAGTTTTTTTTTTCCATCTTGCGCAGCTGGAACCAAATCATAAGTATTTGCCCTTAACAATTGCAAAACACTATATATCACTATGCAATCCCTGGTAAAACTATATATTTATGGTTTTACGACCCTTCAAATGAACAAATCTTAGTTTATGGTTCTTTTCGATTGTGATTATGTTTTTGGCAAAGTGAAATAAATACAGACTCAGGTAAACTCTGGGTATTAATGAAAATCTGATTATATAAGTTGAGCATATTGTTATCGAGTTATGTGATGTGAAAATACATTGATTTTCATATTGTACAACTGTACATCGATTGGCGCGTTTTTCATTTGATTTCATGGCGTACATTTTGCTAACAATGTTGACAAAATCCAATCCATTTAATGTTGACAAAACACGATCTATTTAATGAAGTAAAAAATTACAATAAAATTTTTGCCTTTTTGGAAATGAAGTTCTAAAACATCTTTAATCCAATTCTTTTACAGGGCATTGACAACAAACAAGCAGTTCACATCACATGGCTCAACCGACATATTGTTGAGCATAGATGCTATTTTAGATTTGTTTTTCAACCTCTTCAATTTCTTGCAATGATAATATGAATGTGTCGTGCCTTATTTTCATAAAAAGTTCACATCACAGGGCTAATGTAATTTGTCTTATTTTTTTTATCTATTGTAACAACGTAAATATCTATATCTCTTTTTGTGTCTTCATATAATTATGTGTATCTCTATATAAGAAAGAAACTATATAGGTACAAATAGAAAGTAAATAATATATCTATCGTAAGAAATTAAATAGTATATCTATTTTAAGAGGAACATGATTATTCACAAATGAATGTACTATCAATTTGCGATGAAATTGATGATACATATTGTTATAGTTATGGTATAATAATATATTTTTAGTTAATTTTATTAGGAATTCACAAGATATTAGATATATTCGTTTAACATTGAAAGCTTTTTATCGAGGATTAAGAAATACTTCTTTATTATATTAATTTATCCATAAAGGTCATTTACTTTTTAAAAAACAAAATTTGTTACTTTCACTTTAGGTTTGGTTTTTGATCCAATGGGTTTGTATAGATCTCGAGGTAATAGACTCCTTAAATATGACTCAAGGATTTCTAAAATTATTCTTCCAATATTAATGAGTTTCTATGTCTACAATGTAATCACCACAATGAAATAATAAGCATTTACTACCAACCAGATTTTCATAGCCCCATAAAAGGTTTTTATATCCCTCGTTACTTCCCCCATTGGGATGATTTTCATTTATTTTATTTCTCCCTTTTCTTTTATTTAGATATGAGAATGGGTAACATCTAATTGATAATAGTGGGGGAAGCAATGCATTGAATAACCATATTAATAGGGGTGTCTCCTTATATTGGGTGTAAATTCTTGACCTAATTGACTTTTTAGAATTGTTGCCAAGGGAGATGTTTTTATGCTATAGTTAAGATATTCATAGTGAATTTGATAAATGTAATCCTTTCTCAGTGGTAATTGATGCTAATGGAGGTCCAAACTTAGTTTTCTCATTTTGGTTGTGTTTCCCATTGTGGTATTAGCGTCCATGTGCTCCTCATGAGTCACCTGCAACAAAATAAGACAAACACAAAATACCATGTAACTATATTTAAAACGCCATCAAAGTTATTATAGTGGTTCATAAGATGACAGTGACAGTGACCTTCCTTTAAAGGTTTGGAAAGAAATGAAAATAGATTATTATTATGGCCTTAGATACTCTAATCAAAGTAAATCGAGTGGTCGTAGGTAGCTCATCGTATTCTCCCTACATGTGGGGTATGATTTCACTGATGATGCATTATTAGGATTGTGATTGACACTAGAGTTATCTTCTGGGAACTTGCTTGTTTTTTTCCAATTATTTCATTCTTGAGAGAAAATCCTCTGGCATCTAGGTTTGGGATTTATTGATAGCAAATGAGGTTATGCTACCTTCATTTCTCGGGAACACATTTATGAGGGAGTAACAAGGTTCTTGAGGTGTTTTAGAACAAATGAAACTTGCTTCTGGGATTCCTTGTGAACTTTTTGTGAACATATTTTATGGAGAGGGTGATCAATTTAGCGAGGGTCATTAGAGGAGATTCACTATAATCTGACTCCAGTTCCTATTTTTGGTGAAATCATGGCCTCCTATGAATTTGTCATGCTCAAAATTAAAATAAGGATAATCAGGAAAACGTGCTTGATGTGATATGATAAATTTGTCCATCTATGTTTAGGTGAAATAACCATGGCATGTAATGGTTGAAAAAATGTTGAATGTATACTTAGGAAAGAAAAATGATATTCTACCAAAAGCATTAATGTGTTTTTTTTCATCATAAACAACTTTGTTTGGCACATAAAAATTTGGTTTTACTAGCATTTTTTAAAAAGTTTGAAAATTGACCCTAAAAAAAAAATCATCGTTCCAGTATCATCACTTTTTCGTTTTGAAGCTATATTTTGCATGAAAATTTTGTAGTAAAGCTCGTAGTCACTGCCATTTTTAAAACATGTTCAAAATTGACCTCCTAAAAAATAAAATCATCGTTCCAATATACACACTTTTCGTTTTTAGCCCTGTTTTTGATGTTTTTTGGCCAGAGTTCCCGTTTTGAGTTTATAGTTCCCGTTTCAAAGTTTACATTGTTCTCTTTACAATAATTATTGATCAACAAGAAATTGATCTCATCAAGATATATGACTCTAACAGACTCAATATACAATAGACTCATTACAGACTCAACAAATACAATACATCAGAAAATTTGATTGACTAATGAGAGAGAGCTCCAACACTCAACTGAAAAAAGGTTACCAACTGATCCTCATAAGCCTTTTTATGGATGAGGCCTCTATTTTCTTCATTTTCCATTATTTTCCTTCATTTTCCTCCGTACATACAACCTGTGACCTTTCACCCCCCTAGGATGTATTTCCCAACATTCAGCTTGGAATAAGTGTCCCATCGATCGTGGTTATTGTTTTTAACTTTTATTACATGGAATTTTGACGAGGAATGTTACACTATTGTCACACTTTGGGCACAAGTCATATGAATGTAAGCTTAAAGACAATAGATTAACATCTCAGAATATGTATAAAACAATTGGATGCATGCAATGGAGAAAGAAGGTAGAAGAAAATAAACTTGACAAGTGTGACTTAGTTCTATATGCTCAAGGTCAAAATAATAAATTGTATGTGGATAGTGGTTGCTCTAGACATATGACAGGAGATAAAAGCAAGTTTGTTTCCCTGAATGAAAATAAAACTGGAAATGTCACATTCGGTAATGATGAAGCAAGAAGAATTAGAGGAAATGGTACAATCAACCTGAACAATGGAAGAGGAAAGGCTCAAGATGTACTATTTGTAGATGGTCTAAAACATAACTTGTTGAGTGTAAGTCAGATGTGTGACAAAGACTGTGATGTTATTTTTAGAGCTCAATACTGTGAAATCAGGTCAACATCGATAGGGAAGGTTTTGTCTAAAGGAGTTCAAACTGAGAATAATGTATATATCTTGGAAGAAGAGAATTATGAATGCTACATCAGTAAACAATATGAATCCTGCCTATGACATAGGAGATTGGGGCATCTCAAATTTGATCACATCATCAAACTCAATAAGAAGAAAGCAGTTAGAGATCTACCAAAAATAAAGGAGCCTCAAAACATTGTCTGCAAGTCATGTCAAATGGGAAAACAAACCCGAACATCATTCAAAGTCAAAGATCAATTATCGAGTAGTAAGCCTTTACAGCGAGTTCATATGGATTTATGCGGACCTTCCAGAAAAGAAGCACCAGGAGGAGAACAATATTTCATGCTGGTAATCGATGACTATTAAAGATTGACTTGGGTGGCATTTCTAAAAAATATGTCAAACATTTGATAAATTTAAAACATTTAAGGCATTGACAGAAAATCAATAGGGTGCAAGATAAAGTGCATAAGGTCAAATATAGGAGGTGAATTTACATTAGATGAGTTTTCAGAACTATGTAATGAATTTGGGATTAAAAAACAATATACTATTGCAAACACACTGCAACAGAATGGAGTCATAGAGACAAAGCAAGTTTTTTCAGCAAATAGCCAGAGCCATGATGCAAGAAAGAAACATTGCTCAAACCTATTGGGCATAAGCGGTACATATTTTCAATAAGGCACATCTCAAACCAAATTGTGACAAGACACCTTATGAACTGTGGCACGAGAAGCCAACAAAAATTAAGCATTTTAAAGTATTTAGAAGTAAATGTTATATAAAAAAAAAATGATGAAAATCTTGGAAAGTTTGATGCTCAGTTTGACAAAGGAATAGTTTCTGGATATTCGTCAAAAAGGAAGGGATATAGGTGTTATAATAAAAGATTGCATAAGATTGTGGAATGCATAGATGTAAAGGTTGATGAAGAGATACCCAATAAAAACAAGAGCACATGTTTGATCAATCCTCCAGATCATCAGCATTAGTAAAGAGAATGAATTACAAGAAGAAGAATTAGGAGATACTGAGACTCCCTCAAAAGGACCTTCAAGACACACTCAAAAGAATCACCTTGAAAATCAAGTTATCAAAGATAAAAGTAAAGGAGTACAAACGAGAAGGCAACTAGCACAAAAATCTGAGCAAGTTCATATAGCCATGTTGTCACAGATAGAACCAAAGAACTTTGAACAGGAAAGTAAAGACAAAATTTGGTTAGATGCTATGAATGAGGAGTTAGACCAAATTGAGAAGAATGAGACTTGGGAACTAACACCAAAACTTGTTGGAAAGAATATCATTGGCACTAGATGGGTATTCAAAAATAAAATGAATGAGCAAGGTCAAGTTGTTAGAAACAAATCTAGACTCATGTGTAAGGGTTATTCACAAGTAGAAGGACTTGATTATGAAGAGTCCTTTGCACCAGTCATGAGATTGGAGGCAATCAGGATGTTTTTAGCCTTTTCATGCTACAATGATTTCAAGGTTTATCAAATGGATGTGAAGTCTTCTTTCCTAAATGGTGATCTTGATGAAGAAGTCTATATGGAACAACATGTTGTCCTTTGAGATAACCTACGGTCAATTAGTTATGCCAAAGCATCTATAATGTTTTGTTGTTTTAAATGATTGGATGACCAGTGAATTGTTTATAAACATGTGCTTTATAATTAGATAGATTCTTAATAAAATAAAAGTTACACAGGGTTATTTTGATTTTAGTGGGATGGATAAGTAGAATATGGAGAAGTATAATTGATTTAATATTCAAACTGAGTATTTAACAATTTATGAGCAGAAATTAAGAAAACAATGTTTTCTTAATCAACAAAATATAAATAGACTATCATAGAGATCTAGTGCAATTTATTCTCAAAGAGGAATTTACAATAACAGATAGTTCTATAAATTTATCTCATTTAAATTACAACTTCACAGAGGATCCAAAATGAAACTGAAATTCAATTAAATTTTAAATCAAATATCTGCAAAATACATGATTTATATGAAGAAGACATAATGAATTAACGAGATGAAATACAACTCATTGAGAGACATACCATATGAGGCAAATCTATAATGTTTTATTATCTCAAAAATGCTCCAGCTTAGTACAAATCTTCTTGATAACTTGTTCAAGGGTTCCACCCTAAATACTTCGACAGAATGAAGTATTTAAACAAAATTTTACAAAATTATTACAATTAATGCCTGAGTGATATGACATTCTATTATTAACTTTGAACTAAGAGAAAAGAAATAATACAATCAGAAGGAATGCATTCGTAGAAGTGATCTAAACATTTGGCCCTGCTTTGGAGGAGAACAATTGTTGAGTGGCCACTATTTGGGTGCTATGCTAGTGAAGCTGACCTGTCTTTTTAATCCTAGAATTCCACACAGCTTTTCCCACTGCTCTTTTTCTGGAATAGTAATCTTTGTCACCTTGTGGTAGATCTCATCCACAGTATACCAAGCAAAAGTGGGTTTTATTACAAAAATGTGTTTTATCTCATGTTGGATAGAACTTATGTTGTTGATGGCTTCATAAAAATCTCTCCCAGTCATAGAAACTTTGATGTTGGAAGACTTAGTTGTATCCTTCGCAATGTCCTCAAGCTTCTTCATGTAGTCTTCCCTAATCATTAATTTGTCATTGATCACAAATAAGGAAGGCATACCTTTCTTGTTCAATGCATCTATTCTATTGAAAAACATGTTAACTGCTACCTCCAGAGTGCGACACTTCTTTGTCAGTTGTACAACCTAGTTCTTCTTTGTTAGAGCTTTCTTTACCTCCAGGATGGTTTCTGTTCTATCATCCACTCCTAGATCATCCAGATCATATCCATTTTTGGAATTGAGGAACTTTATGATGTTGTTGGCTGTAGCATGCATTTCTCCCAATTTAGCATTGGTAGTAGAATGGTTTTCTTGGCTTTCTCCATCAATTCCTTCTGCTCAAATATTATCTAGATACATGGCCAGATTTCATCTATTTGTTCAATGATATTGTTCCATATGATTTCTTTAACATGACCCAGTGTGTAGCCAATAAAAGACTCAATTGCTGACTTCTTCCATGCCTCTATATGATTTTGAGCTCTTTGTAGCTCTACTGCATGAAAAGTTTCAGTCTTCTTTTAATGATCCTGTAGAAGTTTGACTTGATCCTGCAACTTTTTGATCTCTTCAGTCTAGAGAGACATGTTTTGTACTGCATTTGCCAATTGATCTGCAACATCCCCTGTACTTGTTGTAGAAGATATGGTTGTAGGAATGGTTGTGATAGGGAGTGCTCCAAAGGGACAATAGCCATTTTGGGAGTTTTCTCCTTTTCTTTAATAAACGTTTCCATTTTTGTCTCCATTTTCTTCAGTTGTGCACTCTGCTCCATGATGAGCTTCATCATATCTACCTTTTGTGTCTCTATTTATTCAACATCCTCGGCTAGAGAATCTTTGGAAGCTAGCAATTTTAACTACTTCCTTAATGCTTTTATCTCTAAATTCTTTTTCTTTATAAGCTCTTTTGCAACATTGATGTTTGAAGGGTCATAACCCACTTTGATCACCAAGTCCTCTAGAGTTTTAATCCTGGTGTATTTGGGAAGTGTAGAGACCTTCTCCATCTTCAGCTGTGATTGGAAATTTTCTAATGTAACCTACAGTTTAGACAAACTCATAGCAGTGTTAGTGATAATGGAAAATATCATTTCACCAGTCTGCTTATACATCTCCATTTGGTTAATGGGATGTATGTTTTTTACATCAAACTCAAATGATGTATTCTTGTAGTTTGATGCTACCTTGGGCTGGGGAACTTGTGCCTGGAGGAATGCCATTTGTATTTTCCCTTTCTTTGAATCAAAGGCTGACAACAACCTGCTTTGAGAACAGAAGTCTGCTTCAAAAACTGATTGTAGGTCTTAATCTTTAAGGCATCATTCCTAACTTTTATCTCCTTGAAAATGTCCATTATACTTTTCTGTGTCTCCCCTATAATAGGTGTGTTAATATGTATTTGTTGTTGATCTTGTGAAGACGTGGAGGTAGTAGGAGACAGTGTGGTCTTATCACCCGCTAATGAGGAAACAAGTAGCTCATTAGTGGTGATAATGGTCTCCTGCTCTGAGTCCTTGCTGAGGCTTAGTTTGGAACTAAGCTTGGCTTTCTTCCTATACGTAATCTTGAATCCTTCATTGAAAATTTCAGTCCCTAAAGGGGACTCTTCTTCTCTGGTTCCCTTATTTGTTTTCTCCTACATGATAGGAGTATGTACTGTAGAGGATGATACCAGCTACTCTTCTACCTCTTATAGGGTATTCTCAACCCATTCCAGTTGGTTTTTGTACTTCTCTATCTTCGGTCTGGATGTTTGAAAATAAGGAGTAGATTTGGTTTCTACTCTTAATTTAGAAATGATCCCTAATGGATCATATGACCAGTTAAATCTTAGGCTAAACTGCATTTCCTTTAGTATCTTGTCTGCTTCTTCCCTACTACTCTTGTGTTGCAAATGTAAGGCCCAATTTGTGTTTCGATTTTGAACTAGGACTTCTTTTTGGCAGCTACAAAATGGATCTCATCCATATTTAACATCTACCTTATGTACTCTAGAGCAAGAATCCTCATTGGGAGGATTTTAGGTAGCTTATAAGGTGCAAGATCACACCCAAATATTCTCAATTCTGTATAGTTTTGGTAGAGGTACCAATCCCTTGTCTGAACTTGCTTTGATAGCTGCAACACCTTTCTAATTTCCTCACTAATCCTTGGTTCTATTATGTTGCTTAGGAGACTGATTGTTGGATGCACAAACATCTCTGTAAACTATTTATATGTATATTCCTTTTGTTCCTTCATCACTCGAGTAGTCCAAAAGATGACTGGTTGTTGGTTCCCTTCAGCATCCAGCTTTTGCAAAGAAAGGTTGATGTTGTCTCCCTGAAAGTATAAGAACATATAAACTAATATAGAAGAAAACTTGAATACCTCCTCAGTTGGGAATTTGATAAGCTGTTGATGAATTGATTTTGCAAGAAATTAGCTAAATTTAAACATAATGGAGGGCTTAGAATCAGTAGAGAAAATGGATAGAAATCCTATGATGGTCTCATCTACCCATTGAATAGAGTAGTAGCCAAGGAGGTAGGAGACAACTATGATGATTTGTTTCTCTCTCTAAAAAAAATAGAGGAGGGATAGGGGGGATTTTTCTTTGGCAATGGAGCATCTTCTGTCAAGCACAACTCAGGGGTTTTGGCCCTCTTGGCAAAGTCTAGTTTCTGGTATAACTCAACCAGTGTTTCATAGGAAAAAGCAGTGGCATTCTCTACTGTGGGGGCTTGCATCATCTGGTCTATGGCTTGTGGAGTAATAGTCAATAGAATTTCTCCAGTGGGGGTAATGATGGCCCTTTGGCTTGGAAAATAGGATGCATGGCACTTCCTTACAAAATCTGGGGTGACGTGGGTACGAGGAAAAATATAATGGGGTAAATTGGACTCCCACAGATAAATGTCATCGGATTTGTCAATGTATTTGTCCTTGAGCCAGCAATACATCTCAAAGAGGTCAAATTCGCAGAGAGTTTCATGGATTTTGAGGTCTCTATCAGCTAAATGGATGTGTTGATGATCTAGGTCTAAGTGTAATGAAGGACCCTTCTAAGACCTTTTACTTTCATGATGTGTTAAATTGCATTTTTAAAAGAACATGAGTGAATAAATGTGCATGCTGTAAAGAAGAGGAACATGTCAATCATCAACAACATAAAATAACAAGACATTGATAATGGAGTTCGTCCAGAAGGGACTACGTCTCCGGGCCCCGATGTCAAGATGGTGTAGGCTGCTACATTAAGTGCTGTCAATAGTGATGATGTACACAAGAGATGATGTTGCGATCATACAAGGAAAATTCCCTCACACAGGAGTGGCTCTAAGAGATGTTCCACTACAAGAACTCTCAGTCAAAAGGCTCCTATCAGTATGACACAAAACTCATGCACGATGAGCATCCCACCAACATGGCATAAAAGGGATCTCAATGCAAAAACATGCATGACAACAATAAGAGTATCCCAACAACATACAACAAAGGGATCTCAAAACATAACATGACAAATCATGACAACAAGTACATCACATATATGATTCCGCATCACATCAAGCAAGGAATCATGAAGACATGTAATAAACAAGATCCTGCATCAAACATCAATTAAGGATCTATGTAGCATAATGCATAAAAAAGAAGTACATGAACACATCATATACCTCACAACCAAGGGCCAATTGAAGAAGCGGATGTCAAACTGCTGAAGCTGTTCATACCATCGATCTCACGACATCGATTGCATGAAAATGACTACTCACACATGAATGTGGACATTTGCATTGGCACTTAGAAAAGTGGCTGGAAAATGAAATGAGAGAATGAAAAATCTAAATGCACCATCAGATTTTTGGTGTCAAATAGTGCAAAATCGACTGTCCAAAATCTGAATTCTGAAAAGTTGAGAATCTAGGGCTTAAGGAATCTTTTAGATTCACCTGGGATTCCTCAAAGATTATGCTCCATGGGTGGATTGGAAATCTACAACTCAGATGGCAAATCTGATCTCACCATTGCGATCCTTGCAGAAAACCATGAAAAACAAGTATAAACTTGACTATATTCCGACATGGCAAAATTTTACCTCCTCGGGAAAATTTCAAGACTCATGGATCCGCTCCCTATTTTTGCAGTGATCATGGTTCCACGTGCATTCTAAAAAATGACTGAAAAATGCAGAACTTTGATGGAGACATGGACAATGCTATTGCGTTCGTGGCGACGAGAAGTGCTGAATCCATATAAATTTTTTCAAAATCTGACAAAGTGGAAATTTGGCCCTCCTGTGAAATTCATGGTTCTTGCATTAAAAATTAATTAATTTTCCTCTATTTGCGTGCCCGCTCCTGGTTCCTCCATCTACCTCCCACTAAGAAAATGGACAGCTTTATATAAAATTTCTAGGGCTAAGTTTACAAGAAATTTGTTTGGCTGAGTTGGTTAGGGCTCCATTTATTAAGGGGGAGGTTAGGTGGTCAATTCCTGCCTCCTCCCATTTTATAAATTTTAACAAAAAAAAGAATATTTTAAAATTTTCAGTTGGGTTGGGCCTGCCTTGGGCGGCCCGCCCACCGTACCTTCCTTGGTTGATTTCGTGTTGCGTTAGTTGCAATAAATGGTACATTAGGTTGGTACTGTTTTATGTTAATGC
>APFE030176981.1:20729-38989 GCA_000404065.3 Pinus taeda
GCCCTAGCTGGTTTATTTCCATTTCTGGTTGTAAGCATATTTCAGTATTTTCCGTTAATGAAATGAAGTATTATTTCCGCTGCATCTTTGTGTATATGGTTATCTCTGTAATTTTTTGTGTTCCAGTTTAAGTCTAGATCAGGTGGTCTTAATTTCTACTGATTTGCCAGCTTTAACAACTTTGAACTTCAATAACAGATATCTCTCTAGTAAGGATAGTGTGTAGTTTGTGGCAAGAGCTTGGCATGACAAGGCAACTGAATAAATAGAGCAAACAATCTCCAATTTCTCTTTAGCTTTCTACAACTTGACCTGTGCTTTTTTAATTTTTTTTTTTCATGCTTCTAATTAGCGAAAGTCTCATCCTCTGTGACCATGACTGCCTCAAACTTCTTTCTTAATTCTTGGTGTACTTGCAGGGGCACTACTTCCTCTTTATGTCGAGACAATTCCTCCTGAGTCTTGACTAGCTCATTTTGCAATTTCCTAATGACTTCTTCCCTTACCAAGGGAATGTAGTAGGCATCTCCTTTGTTACGACTTCATTGTCCTATGTTTCCATTGAGTTAGTCTGAACTATAGCCTTGAGTGCTTCTCGAATCATGCAACAATCAACTTGGGTGTTTTCTTCAGTATCGGTTTGAATGGCAACATCAACAATAGGGAATTTTGTTTGGGTTTCCTGTGGGAAAACACAAGGTTCTATTTGCATTTCACTATCTTCTAAAATACATGGTTCTATTTGGGTTTCTTTTGAGTAAACCAATAGGGTCTCAGTCTGGGTTTCAACATCTTCCTTAAGGAAATATTCAGTTTGGGCCCCTATGGTCTCCAATTCTGCTTTCACTTTCTTAACCTTGATTGCTTCCTTCAACCACTATCTTAGCTACTTAATTGTTTTCTTTGGCCTCATATATTTCTTGAGAATTTTCCTGAGTCTACTCTTGTATGTTTTCTTTGTTGTGATGCTTCTAACTAGTGGTGGTACGACTGTGTTTACTTCAAGTCCCTGTTCAGGTGGAATTGTATCACCATAAGGATGGGGTTCTAATGGGACTGTGTCCCCCTGATGGATTTTCACCTTCTAGGTCTCTATCTCCATGAGCTTCCCTCTCAGGAGACCCTAATGTAATGGCGTCTCCTAGGAAATTTTCATTCTCATGGTCTACTTCAAGGTGGGCCTCTTCCTCTGGGGACTTCATGAAAATGGTACTCCTTGGTTGATTTTCACCTTCCTGGGTTTCATTTGTAAGGTTTTCCTTAGCTAGGGGTTCTAGTGGACCAGTATCTTCTGCTTGATTTCCTTCCCTAATGGTTTCCTTTGCATGCATTTCTGCTTCAAGGGGCTCCTCCATAGGAAGAAGTGGTTACCTCTATTCTTCCACATTATCAGTAAACAATAGGGTTTCATCATGACCAGGACTGCCAACAGGGGAAGATTGGTTGGGGGCATAATTCTACCCTTTAGAATTCCTGGATTACTCCCTTCCTTCACCAAATATCCCCATATTTTTCAGCACTCTGGCAACCTCTTCCTCATAGTCCTACAAAGAGACATCTTGTGGACTTGGAGGGGGTATGTGAGATGGCCCTACCTCATCTATGTGAACTGGTCTATGTCACTATGACTTCACCCTCATAGAGCATCTTTGCTTTGCTGGGCCTGAGGCCAAAGAGGGATTCTTTCTTTTCTTTGTCCTTTTCAGACCTGTCACTCTTGTATCTCGTTGTTCAATTGCTAGGTTTTATATAGGTGGGGCCAGAGTAGGATTCACAAGGTTATCCGGTGTTAGCTACTGCTAGGTCTGTCCATGAATGATGATTAGTTTGATCAGCCAAAGTTGGCTAATGACTGTATGTGGGTCCTTTGCCTGTATGTAGGGTGAACGCCTTTCCCTTTTCACACTAATTGCTCCTTTGAGTCCTGAAATACTGTGACAACTTCCCGTAGAAGAAAATGTTTTTATTTTCATCTTATTCCTTTTCCTGGAATTCCAGTGACTTCAGCTATGATTGCTTTAGAGACCGTTATGTTCCTTCCTCTCACCATTGTGTATCCATTTTGCAAATTTTTTAGAAATTCAAGTGTCACCTCCTTGTGAAATCCCAACAATATCGTCAAATATTGTAGCCAATTAGTGCGCTCAATAATCGCACGAGCCTGGTTTAATACCCTGAGCACTATGGGTTCATTTTGAATGGCCTTTCCTCCCATGGCTATTATTTTTCTATGGTTGGTTCACTTGCATGCACTTCTCTCACTCTTTTACAATTTGGAACAACAACAGAGAACATTAAAGCTATTGACAGGAAAGTGTCAGCAATATTTGGCGTAGGACCATAATCAATTTGCATGTTATCCATAATGGTTGAATTTTTTCCTCCAAACAGAAATGGTTTGATAATTATTACACACACACAATCATCATGCAGTCCTTTAATCAGAAATTAGTTTAATAATCATCACCCAACTATCCATAAATTGTCACACATGATGTTCATAAGCATATCATCCCCCCTCCAATCAGAAAAGGTAATCCACGCCCGCCAAGCATGGGAAGTAAAGGAGAAAGCATTGGTAAATCATAAATGCGGGAAACCAATAAATAAAAGCGACACAATAAATGACAATGACAATCAAAGCAATACACGTAAAAATATTTGAAATGCCCATAAAATAAAACATAGATTTATACCATTATGTCAATTTATTTTTACCTTAGGTGGAAAAGTAATAAACGCATAGTTGGTGGTAAGTATTAATGACTGGAAGTAAAGTGATTGGATGAATATGATATAATGGATATAAGATATAAGTTACCATGCATGTTTGCTTTTATAAATGTTGTTCAAATGGAAATTTCCCTTTGGAAATGAATCCATATGTGGTAATAGAATAGAGAGAATTTGGTAGTGTCACATAGTACTTCAATACCACAAGTAGATCCACTACTTCCAGTAGGCGGCCATAGCCTCTACAGGGTTGCTTTTTAACCCTTCAAATGAGCCAGAGTCCTCCTTTTAATATTTAGATGATTCTCTTTTTTCATTTTCTATAAATAGACCACATGCTGACATGGTAACTAGATAATCATACTGCCATTCACTAGGATATAACAAAGTGATCAGGTTGGCTCGTGATGAGATCCCCTGTTCTTCTGACAATTTTAGTTATCAAGAAGGTCATTACCTCGGTTTGGTGGCCAAAATGGAATGTCACCTATTACATCCTTATGATCATTGTAGGCTAGCTCATACTTAGATCCCCTATCCTCTTCAAGACAACGTTTGTTGCATTTTCATATTTCTATATTTTCATATTTTCATATTTTGATGCTTTTATTGTAAAAAGAGGGAGGCTCATTTACTCCCTAAGAGTCAGGGATGGTGTAAGAAGTAAAAAAAATGCCAATAAAAGTTATACTTTTACCCCCATATCATCATATCAAAAGGATTTACCCATTTTAAAGTGTGAAAGATAAAACAACATGGTATTAAAATAATAAATCATTTTATGATGTGTCCAAAGAAGAGATATTCAACCAATCATTATAAAGATGCACCATGTCAGATTTTGAATAAAGATGATCATCAAAAGGTTTCATAGGTCATAATGGTATTAACATTATTGTTTTTCTTTATCTTAGGTGCAAATCCAACTAGATAGTTTTTATTGAAAACATAAAAGAGAAAGAAGATGGCAAAAAAAATGACCAGCGATGAAACAACAAAAAGAAATCACAGTTTATCCATTCTACCAATTTAGACAACAAACACACAAAATGAAAAATTGGGGTTGTTCAATTGATTGAAGAGCAATCGTTCAATCAATTGAACAACATACACTCAAAAAGTGTTGTTCGATTCATTGAACAACAATTGTTCAATCGATTGAACAACAATTGTTCAATCGATTGAACAACAATGCAAAAGCACAAAAAGTGATGTTCAATTGATTGAATAGCAATCATTCAATTGATTGAACAAAATACATGGAAATGTAAAAAATGTTGTTCAATGGATTGAACAATAATTGTTCAATCGATTGAACAACAAAATCATAAAAACGCAAAAAATGTTGTTCAATTGATTGAACAACAATTGTTCAATTGGTTGAACAGCAAAATCATAAAAACACAAAAAATGTTGTTTAATTGATTGAACAACAATTGTTCAATCGATTGAACAACAAAATCATAAAAATGTAAAAAACGATGTTCAATTGATTTAACAACAATGGTTCAATCGATTGAACAACCAAATCGTAAAAACACGAAAAATGTTGTTCAATTGATTGAACAACAATCATTCAATTGATTGAACAACAAAATCGTAAAAATGAAAAAGGTGTTGTTCTATTGATTGAACAATAATTGTTCAATCAATTAAACAACAAAACCATAAAAATACAAAAATTGTTGTTCAATTGATTGAACAACAATCATTCAATTGATTGAACAACAAAACACCAATAATTTTGTTTAATTGATTGGACACCAATCGTGCAAATGATTGAACATCAAACACGCAAAAAGTGTTTTTCAATTGATTGAACAACAATCGTTCAATTTATTGAACAAAAAACATAACATCGAAACAAATAAGTGTTTTTCAATTGATTAAACAATAATCATTCAATCAATTGAATAGTAATATGCACACAAAAATAAGTGTTGTTCAATTGATTGAACAAAAATCATTCAATCGATTGAACAACACTTACTAAACACACAAAAAGACAAGAAAAATCCTCGTATTTACAGGATGATTCCTAACTGAATTGCAATCAACCATGAAAGAATATATAAATTATTTATAGCTAGAGAAAGATACAATTTTATGAAAGAAAATTTGTCAGGTCATTACTCCCTGCAGCTAAAATTTGCATGGTGGGGTCATCACGTACCGATTGGAAGAAAGACTCCTTGGTGAGTGGTTTGTGATAAAGACGCACTCGATGTCCATTCACCTTGAAATAATGGTCAGACTCGTCAATGGTAGTCAAAGTGAGAGTACCATTGTTATGTACTTCTTGAATTTCATAAGGGCCAAGCCACCTTGTTTGTAACTTGCCTGGAAAGTCCTGGAATCTAGAGTCATAGAGGTTTGCCTAATCTCTTTTTTGAAATGTCTTTATTTATAAGACTGTCATGCCACTTTTCCCTTTGCTGTTGAATAATTGCAGTACATTGTAGAGCAAGTAGTTGAGCCTCATCTAATTTGTTTATTCATTGAAGTCACTTGGTTTGGGCTTTTGTTAGATCCAGTCCCACTTCCTGAGTCACTTTTAGTGTCTTTATTTCAAATCCAATAGGAAAAATAGGTTCATTGACAAACACAAGTTGGTATGGAGAATATCCAGTAGTATTTCGCCAAGTTGTGCGATAGGCCCATAAGGCATATGTTATTCTAGAAGCTCAGTCCTATCGATGTTTTGAGACTACCTTGGTCAAAATTGCTTTGATGACTTGATTGGTGCTTTAACCTTATGTAGGTTTTAACCCCGTACAAAAATTACCTGCATACGAATTCTAAAACACAGAAAATAAACAATGCGAGAGCATAACACATTAAACACATATACACAAAGATTTTCCCTTGGATCCCAAAACCGGGACTACCAGCTTGATTTTTCATTATATTCCTTTCAATGTTACAATACATATTTATACATGTTGAAGCATCCAATGCCATGGATTGAAAATCATTGCGTCCAAAACCATGTGCGGAAAATCATGCACAAAACCATAGGTAGGTCCGCCCAACCTAATATAGGGTCCAAAAATAAAATTTTCGGGGCACTACCCCAAGCCTCATAGAGTGGGGTTACCTGCACCCCTCAAACCCCCTATGACTCCCCTCACTATGCAATCGGCACAATGAAGGGGGGGCTCCTCGCCCCTTCTAACCCCTTGGTTAACTACATGGGCTAGTGGTGGGAAAAATATAACACAATCCAACACTCTCCCACTTGTTGTTTTCTTTCCACAGGGGCCACAAGAGAGCTTAGTCATTTATCTAGCCCTGCAACAACCATTGTTTCTCTACATCTTCTTAGAGCTCACAGATTTTGTCAATGCATCTGAGTATTCTTCAAAGTGTCCACCTTTACCAACAACACCGTTTTTTCTTCTATCATGTCCCTCAAAAAGTGATACTAAACATTAATTTTCTTTGCCTTTGAATGATATGAAGAGTTCTTTGCCAAGAAAATTGCACTTTGGCTGTCACAGTCTATCCTTATAGCTCCCTGTACTAACCCCATACTTGAACAAAATTTCTGCAACCAAACTGCTTCCGTGCTTGCATGAGTGGCTACCATGAATTTTTCCTCTGTAGTTGATAGTGCCACTACAGATTGTTTCTTACTCATCCAACTGACTACACCTCCAAATAGGTTAAACACATACCCACTTGTAGATCTTCTCTGATCTAGATCTCCAAACTAGTTTGCATCAATAAAGCCACAAATATCCAACACTCTATCCAATCCTGGTCTTCCTTGGTAGCACAAACCATAATCACTAGTGCCACACAAATACCTGAAAACCCACTTCACTGTTGTCCAGTGCTCCTTCCCTAGTTTTGACAAAAACCTGCTTAATACTCCCACTACATGTGCAATGTCTGGTCTAGTACAGACCATCGCATAAATCAAGCTATTGACTGCACTTGCATATGGAACATGGGACATGTCCTCTTCCTCTTTTTGTGTCTTGGGACATTGTTCAACAGATAACTTTACACCCACAAGAATAGGAACCTTCACCTGTTTACTATCCTGCATATTAAGCCTCTACAATATTGTCTTGGCATACTTCCTCTAGTTTGACTAGAGCTTCCTCTTTTTTCGATCTCTTTTAATTTCCATGCCGAAAATATAGTTTGTAGAACCAAGATCTTTCATGTCGAATTTGGAGGACAAATGGGTCTTCAAATCTTGGATAATTTCTTTGTCATTTCCAACCAACAACATATCATCCACATACAAGACCAGATAAATAATACGGTCACCAATTAATTTAAAATACACACAGTGATCTAGTGAAGCCAAGTCCCTGTATAAATGTATCAAATTTTTTATACCACATCCTTGGTGATTATTTTAACCCATACAAAGATTTCTTTAACTTGCATACCAGTTTTTTGTTACCGTTCACCACAAAGCCTTTAGGTTGCTTCATGTAGATCTCCTTTTCTAGATCCCCATGAAGAAATGTTGTCTTCACATGCATCTATTCTACCTCAAAATCAAAAGTAGCAACAATAGATAAAAGTAATCTAATAGAAGTTACCTTGGCAATAGGAGAAACAATATCACCAAAATCAATTCTCGGCACCTCGGAATAACCTTTTGCCACCAACCGAGATTTGTATTTCTCCACCATTCCTTCTACATTTGTCTTCTTCTTGAAGACCCATTTGCTACCAATGGGGTTCCTTCTACTCGGCAACTCCACCAGATCCCAAGCCTCATTTTTGTGCAAAGATTCCATTTCAACAACCATGGCCTCTTTCCAAAGTTTTCCATCCTCTGAATCTACTACTTCGTCCAAAGTTTTGGGATCATCATTAATAATAGATAAAGCAAAATTTGAACAGAAGTAGATGGAATATACCTTTCTAGTTGCCTTCTTTCTCGAACTAATCTTCTCATACCCGGAGTTTGTGGCTCTTCATCTTCTGATTCCTCCTCTACCGTAGAGTCCAATTCTTCCTCCTTTAGCTCAAACTCTATCTTCTCAGGTTCCTTTGGTTGGACTTCATCTTTAATAACATCTTTCACCTCTCTAAACACCACGTCTTAGCTATACACAACCTTCCTTGTTACTGGGTTCCAAAGCTTATAACCCTTTAAACCATCCTTATACCCAATAAAGATGCACTTTTTAGATTTACTATCCAAAATGGTTCTTTTCTCCTTTGGAACATGTACATATGAATCACATCCAAATACCCTCAGATGTGAAAGAGAGGGTTTATTACCAGTCCATACCTTATGTGGAGTCTTATCCTCCAACACTGATGAAGGTGATCTATTGACCAGGTAACATGTTGTCTCCACCACCTTTGTGCAGAATACCTATCCTAACCCGGCACCACTGAGCATGCTTCTTTCCTTTTCCATCAACGTCTTGTTCATTCCTTCTACAACTTCATTTTGTTGAGGTGTATATGGAGTAGTCTTCTGCCATGCTATACCACACTTCTTACAGAATTATTCAAATTCCTTACTACAAAACTCTCCACCATCATCTGTACTCAACACCTTTATCTTCTCCTCTGTCTGGCTTTCCACTAGAGCCTTAAATTCTTTAAACTTGTTAAAGACTTTAGATTTCTTCTTAAGGAAATATATCCATGTATTCCTCGAGAAGTCATCTATAAATGATACATAGTACATAGACTTACCTAGTGATGGAACCTTCACAAGTCCAAACACATCACTATTCACAAGCTCTAATACATGTTTCACCCTCTTACCAAAAGAGGGGAAACTCACCCAAACACATCACTATTCACAAGCTCTAATCCATGTTTCGCCCTCTTACCAAAAGAGGGGAAACTCACCCGATTCTGCTTCCCATATAAACAATTTTCACATAAATCAAAATCCAGAGAGCTATTACTCATACATTCTACCATGCCTTTACCATGAAGTATTCGAAGGCCCTACTCTCCAATATGTCCAAGCCTTTGATGCCACAACATGGTCTTCTCTCCATAGACCACTAGATTTTCTTCTCCAGTTTTAGGAAGCAGGGAATTGTTGCCCCCATCAACAATAATGCTACCATGCAGCTTGTACAGAGTTCCAATTCAAACTCCCTGCATCAATACCAGTGCCCCTTGAACCATCTTACAAGTATCCTTCTCGAACACTATTTTTACACCTGCATCATCCAGCTTGCTTACAGAAATCATATTTCTGGCTAATGCAAGAATATGCAAAACATCCAAAAGTGTTCTAACCCTTCCACCTTGCAACTTCAACCTTAATTTTCTACGACCAATGATTATAGCCTTCCTATCATCCCCCAAGAAGACATCACCACCATCATATTTCTCATACTCAAAGAACCACTCTCTATGGGGAGTGAAGTGAAAATATGCACCTAAGTCAGTCAACCATGCCTCATGATCTACATGTGTACTTGAAGAAGCTAAGTACACATCCCCACCTTCATCTGAGTTGGTTTTCGCCTCTACAAAAGGAGCATCATTAGATCCCTTTCCTTTATCAGGAGGTTTAGATTTATAGTCGCTTTTGTAGTGCCCTTACTTTCTACATTTCCAACACACTACCTTTACAAGTTTTCCTGGATATTTAGATCTCTTTCTAGATTTAGATCTCCCACTCGATGACTTATTTTTGTTTCTATTCTAGGACCGTCCTCGTATAGACAAGGTATCACCATTCTGGCTCTCCATATTTTTCTCATCTCCTCTATCACCATGGATAAGACTATTTCATCAAACTAAAAGGTAGTTGTATTGCTACCTATTGCAATAACTAGACTATCCTACGAATCTGGTAGAGAACACAATAAACTGATGCATTCATCTTCATATAAAATTTTAATATCAACAAATAATAACTAACTTACCACAATATTAAATGTGTTCAGATGCTTTGTCACCGAGTCTCCATATTTCATCCTCAGGTTATACAGCTTTTTCCGTAGGAACAGTTTATTCACCAGAGACTTAAATTGGTAGTCCCTAACTTGTCCCAGAAAACCTTAGTTGTAGCTTCCTCTGATACATTCAACAATATTTAATCTGAGACACATAATCCTATTGTGCTCTTTTCCTTCTGATCTAAGTTACACTCCCATTGGTTTAGTACCCAGATGTACTACGATCCACTAATCTTTATCCACCAACAGGTCCTCCATCTTGAGTTTCCATAACTCAAAAATCTGATCATTAAATTTTTCGATATCTATCTTTCCACTGCTCGCCATATTCTTTCACCACCAGAATCGATCTCACAGATCTCCCACTGAACAGGGTCTACCACGGGCTCGATCGAAACCCCTCAGCAAAAAAGGCATCCCCTTGAAGACAAAACAACTCCGATACCAAATGTAGGTTTTAACCCCATACAAAAATTTCCTGCATATGAATTCTAAAACACATAAAATATACAATGCGAGAGCATAACACATAAAACACATATACACAAAGATTTTCCTCTGGATCCCAAAATCAAGACTACCAGCTTGATTTTTCATTATATTCCTTTCAATGTTACAATACATATTTATACATGCCAAAGCACCCAATACCATGGACTAAAAACCATCACGTCCAAAGCCATGGACCAAAAACCATCATGTCCAAAACCATGTGCACAAAATCATGCACAAAACCATAGGTAGGTCTACCCAAACTAATATAGGGTTTGAAAACAAAATTTTCCGAGGCGCTACCCCGGACCCTATAAAGCGGGGTTACCTATACCCATCAAACCCCCTGTGACTGACCCTACTGTGTAGTCAATGCAACAAAGGGGGCACTCCACCCCCCTTCTAACCCCCTAGTTAACTACATGGGCTAGTCGTGGAAATAATATAACACAACCCAACAACCTGCTTGCTCGGCTACGGGTGATACCGGGAAGTGACTCTATGTGTAATGTGGTGGTTCCTAAGAGTGGTTGTAATTTTGTGTCCTAAAAATTTCCCTCCTCCATTCATTATCACTTCCCGAGGTAAACCATGCCACACAAATAGGCCAAAAAGGAAGCTAATTATAGCTTCTTTTCTAGCTCTTGGCAAATCTACTATTTCTACCCACTTCGTCACATAATATGTGGCAACAAGTATGTAGTCCTTTTGGTTTGATGGTGGATGAAATGGGCCAGCAAAATCTAGTGCCCATTGTTCAAATGGTACTATCACTAATTGGGGCTATAGTGGCATTTCATCAGATTGACTAGGTCAACCCATCCTTTGGCAACTATCACAAGCCTAGGCCTATTTCTTAGCATCTTTAAAAATAGTGGGCAAATAATAGCCCATTTGTAGTACCTTATGCCTTGTCCTACGATCTGTGAAGTTTCCTCTGCATGGCTCATCATGGCAAGCCTTCAAGATGTCATAAATCTCATCCTCACGAATAAATCTATGTATACACATATTAGACCTTGTGTGAAAAGGGTATCTACCAATCCAAGAAATCTGGGCATTGTGTTGGACAATTTGTTTCCTTTCCATTGCTATCAAGTGGTTAGGAAGCTTTCCTACTACCACATAGCTTGCTACATCTATATACCATGGCATTTTGACTGCTACGACAAACAAATGTTGATCTAGAAATTGGTCATCCACTGCTAATGGATCATTTACCTTTGGAACTCAAGATAGAAAATAAGCAACTAGGCTTTCCTTCCCCGGACGATCCTTGATTGTGATATCAACCTCTTGTAAAAAAAATATCCAGTGAGTTACTCGACCATTTGTAATAGGTTTGTTGGCTAATTGCCTAATGGTGGAATGATCAGTATACAGAAAAACTTGATAGCCAGTTACATAATGTCTAAATTTGTTTATTGCATAAATGACAGCTAAAAATTCATTTTCTGTTACTGTATAATTAAGCTCAACAACAGTAAGATTTTTGCTGATATAATATATAACATAAGGTTTTATGTCCTCCTCTTGGCCGAGGACAACGTCTATTGCTACATTTGATGCGTCCATGGAGATGTGAAAGGGTTCCCAGTTAGGTCCACATAATACTGGTGCCTTTGAAACTAGTTTCTTTAAATTTGTAAAGGTTGTGTCACATTTGACATACCATTTAAAGTCAACATTTCCAGTTAAAGCATATAAAGGTGAAATAATTTGTGATTTTTTTTTCATAAACCTGTGATAATAGCCTACATATCCAAGGAAGCTACATAATTCTGTGTGAGTACATGGTACTAGGTAGCAAAATAATTACCTATATCTTTGCTAGATCTACATGTATCCCTGCTGCAGAAATGTAATGTCACAGGGTTATGCCTTCGGTCATCATCATGTAACACTTAACATTGCTTAAACACAACCTGGTAGCAATGCTTCATTCCAAAACCTTCTCTAATGTTTGTAGCACTTGATCAAAGTCATCCCCATATGGGGTAAAGTCATCCATGTAAACTTCAAGCCCTTCATTTATCAAGTCAACAAAAATGCTGAGTATGGCCCTTTCAAATGTAGTTGGGGCATTGCATAAGCAAAATGGTAACACTCTATAAGCGAATGTACCCCACGGATAGGTGAAGGTTGTTTTGTCTTGGTCTTCGAGGGTTATTTGAATATGATTGTAGCCGCTAAAGCCGTCTAGAAAGGAAAAAAATTGCTTCCCTGCCAGAGTATCAAGGACTTGATCAATAAATGGAGAAGGGAAGTGATGTTTTTATGTTGCCTTGTTCAATTCCTGATAATCCACACAGATATGCCACTTCCCATTTTTCTTCGGGACAGCTACCAATGGAGAGACCCATTTTCTATCTGAAATGGGATAAATGAAATTCATGTCCAACAACTTCTGTAACTCTTCTTTTACAATGTCCTTGAGATGCAGATTCAATCTCTACTGAGGTTGCTGGATCAGACAAGCATCCTTTTCGATGTAGATATGATCCATACATAACTGTGGGTCTATGCCCTTCATATTAGGATAGTCCTAGGCAAAAGCCCATTTATATTTTTGCAGGACTTGAATGAGTATTTTTATGTTCGTCACTATCCAGGCTATCATTAATGTTTAAAACCTTTCCTGATTCGATTTCAATGGGCTTGATGTTATGAATAGTAGTTTTCTGGATATGTTGATCATTAGTATCTTTCAAAGGGTCTTCCAAGGCTTAATTATCAAGAATTTATTTTAACATTAGACATTTTACATTGTTCACATTAACTGGATAATTGATAAAGTTGTTGATAACGTCATCTTCAGTTTGATCCTTCAATTCAAGTGCCTCTGCTACTGCAAGTCATGAATGAATGTTTTCTTCTAGGTATGCAGGTTCTTTTGTACATATTTTTACAATGGGAAGACATGGTTTGGAAAGAGGATATAAAACAAGATTTTTTACAGAATCCCATTTTGCAATAGTCATAATGCCCTCTCGGCATCCTGTGTAAGCATCAACTATTGCTAGCCAAGGTCGGCCAAAAATCAGAGGGTGTCCATCCAATCAACTCTTTGCGTTTATAACAAGGAAATCTACTAGATACTCCCATGAATCGAAATAAACCATAATATCCGGTAAATTTCCCTCTGGCCTTACCACCGAACGATCAACAAGTTCTAGCAAGGTAGTGGTTGGTTCCAGAGATGTAATACCGAGTGTCTGACAGGTTTTTGTTGTTAAGATGTTAATGGCTGCAAGAAGATCAACTAGTGTGTTTGGAAAAGACCGACCATATATTTGAAATGTAACAATGGGATTCCCAGGATCTTCATATTTTACCAGAGTTTCCCCTCCCAAGAGTAAATCAGATAAGGTCCCTACAACATGAATGGCGGGTGAATATTTTGCTTTCCTCACAGGATTCATTACACATAACTCTTTAATCATTTTAGCATAAATAGGAATATCTTGGAAGGCCTGGAGTAGAGGAATTTTAATATAAATATTTTTTAGTTCCCCTACAAGATCAAAATCTCGATAAACAATTGGTTTATGTGTTGTTAGCCTTTCCAGGAATGCGGGAGAAGTGACTATGAGTTTCTCAGGATCTTTATCCTGATCTATATCTTCTCCTTCTTTTATTCTATATTATTTACAGCTGATGGTATATGTGTGGGTGAGGTTTCCAACTCAATTGATGGTTGGTCTCTATTTTCCCTAGGGGTGATGATACCTCCTGACCTCAATCTAGGTTCATTACATTATTTTTGTTCAATCCCATAGTCTGATCTCTCGACAATTTACACCAGCTGAACCAATCTGTTATTGGGATTTGGATTCGGTTGAGCTAGCAACTAAGGACACAAAAGTGGATGAGGATTTTGTTGTAATGGATATGGGGTTGATATTGCAGGTTGAGGTTGAGGACCTGTCCCCATAGGTGTATTGGATATCCCCAAAGGTCACTGCAAATTTGGAGACCAGTTTGGATTTTGAGAAGTAGAAGCAGTCCACTAGGATGGATATGGATTACCTTGTCAAATAGGAGCGAAAGGAGAATTTGGCTAGCCATTACCTAGAAGGGATTGAGTTTGCCAAGGTGTCAGAGGGAATGGCTAGGATTTCCAATTTTAGTATGGTGGTTGGACTTGCCATGCTGCCCTAGGGTTCTGTTGTTGATTAAATGGTGAAGAAGTAAAGAACTGGGATGTGTCTTGTGACATACTTGTAGGTTTGGCCTACCACTGTCGATGCTCGTTCATTAAGTATACTGGCTCTATCTCTTCTTCCGCTTCTTTGAAAAATGAATTTAGCCTAGGAAGTCATGGACATTGTTCAGTGGTGTGATCCTTGGTGCAGATGGCACATCTCTGGACTATGTCTAATGGACACACCCGTTGGTTGTTCTTATTCCGGCAGCGTGGGTCGAAAACAACCAAATTTTGTTCTGCTAATGCTTGTTTCTGTTTAGCCTGCAGGGCATCTAGCTGCATTGTGAGGGTGCCTAGGATGTCTGTCTTGAAGTCTTCTAGGAGGTTACCAATTTCAATCCTTATTATGCCTCCATTGTGTGGTTTTCTTCCCCTGGTCATAGGATCTCAGCTTCCTGACACTTTGTGTGTGCTACCTCGTGAACACCTGATACACAAGCAAATGATTTCATCACAATTTTCTTGAGAAATAGCTCCTTTCCCAATCAAATTTAGAGTTTCTATCCATTCTTATTTCATTCCCTTAATTAAGATATCCTTGAGGAATTCTTTTGGTAAAGTGGTGTGAGGGGATCTCTGCAAATTATAGTGAAACCATTCGACATATTCGTTTAGAGTTTCAATATCCTCTGTAGCCATATTAAAGATTTCATCTTATAATTCCCTAGTCTTGCAAAAGTCCTAGTATCTTATGAGAAAAGAAGTTTTCATGTCATCCTGAGAGTTAATAGTACGTCTGCCTAGACCCATGAACCACCTCAAAGCTACTTCTTTTAGAGTAGAAGGGAACAATTTTAGTTTTTGAGGGTCGATGGTGTAGTCATATCCTCTACAGAGGACATCAAACTTGAATAAGAACACATCCGGATCCTCTGTAATCATCCCATGAAAAGTTGGGATGCTTTGTAAGGGAATATCCTTCATCGAGGCATTGTCCACTTGGTCAACCATGGGGTATTCCAATGTCGAGGTCTGACCTTGAGGTGGTAGATTTTCCATTTGGTAAAAAATGTGCCAATATCCTTAAGGGATTTTATGGGGTGATATTTGAGTAAGCAGAGGATTCACAATCTGAGTTGGTTTTGCAATACTCACTTGATATGGAATCACAGGAGATCCTTGTTCAGATAGCTAAGGTCTTGCCTTAATAGTTCCACTAGTTTCTCCCTCTCCTTGTTTTAAGTCACACGATTTTCCCTCTTGTAGAGGATCAGAATGTAAATTTGTTGTAACCTGAAAACTCTGTTCAGATCCTCCAATTTGGCTATGAATATCAGCGGAGGCTGCAGATGGTGAGTTGGTTACTGGAGGGATTATAGTAGGGATTTTTCTAGAGATAGTTTGGAATCCTACAGATGCCTGAGACTCTGCTTTTCTTATGATTTCATCTATAAAAGTTGTTCTCCCAAGGCTCACCGATCCCTTGGTTTTTGTGGATTTAGGTGTAGGGTTATGATCTTTTTCTATCTTTTTATTCCTAGTCATTCATAAAAAACTATTTTTATTTAACCTCAATGCTTTTGTTGAAAAGTAGGCTGATGAGCAAGAACTTTACTTGCTGGTCACGTAGGTTCTTACCTCTCGCTTTTAAAACCCAATTCTCTTATAACAAGATAAAAGGAAATCACTTCGAAATGCTCTCCTCGAAAATGGCGCCAAAATGTTGGTGCACTAAGATGTCTTATTACAAGCAATCTCAACACCTACATTCATTATCAACCTAGGGCAAGTATTTTTATTTCAAGAGTGTCAAAACTATATATGCAGTGAACTTAGAGGTCAATCTATGTTGGTATCATTGAAATTTCTAATGTCTATTTCTCTAAATCCAACCAAACACTTCTAAAAATAATCATAACACACTTTCAAAGCTACTTAATCTATTCTACAAGCAACTGAATCAAAATGCAAATAGAAAGAATCACACTTGACAATCTAACTTGTATTGAAACTCACTCATTTAACATGAAGGAAAGTTATGATAATTGAACAACAAATAACCATATAAACATCTCATGGAAAGTAATCACTCTAGCTTTGAAATCTATGATAACGTTACCTTAGAATGAACATCAATTTGTAACTAACATAACCAATTCAATAAAGAGCATCGCGCATATGTCATAACCAATTCAATAAAGAACATCACACATATATGATCACACAGCTAAATCTAGAATCTTGACTGAACAACAACGAAAATCAGAATCATCAATCCTCACAATAATCAGAATGATACTAACTTTTCAAGCTAACAATAATAAATAGTGAAGAATAAACATAAATAATGATAACAAGATTGGAGTAGTAGATCTTCTAATGACTGGGCCCAAAGTCTCCAGAACTCCCCATTGTTAGATACTCAGAATACTATTATGAATTAAACGTAGTCTTCTTCATTAAAATCAATAACAGAGTTACAACATCACTGAGATGAAAGTATTATATGTCCAAAAAGAGTAATTACAATCCGCGAATTCCTAAAATAGTTTTTCAACTCATCTTATGACTTTATATAACATTTAGAAAAGTAAATAGATAAAATTGAATCCTCAAGATCAGGGGATCTTGAGGATTTCACAATACTTGATCTTGATTTCATCATAAAATAGCATCGGTCCTCCTGGTCTTCCACTTTCATTCATGCTCAGTACGTTGTCACTTTTCCTTTACTGGTTGTTGTTGTTCTGTCGATTGAACATCTATCGTCCAATCTGCATCCTTGCATATAAAGATAGTGAAAGTTAGTTTTCTATGCCTAGATTTATTTACTTTGTTACTAATCAATTTTACCCAGCTTTTGTTGTTGTTTCCTCTATTTTTATCCGTAAAATGAAGATAAACATGTGAATAAAAATTCTTAATTAGGATATTTACAAGGAGAAAACATACCTTTTCCTCATCCCAAGACCAAGTATATACAAAGTTGAAGAAAATTGATTAGGAAGTCAAATATACGTAGATTGATACAAATGAATATGAGCTAATTACTAGCACCCCTTTTTCAACATGAACTACTTTCTCTCATCGAGAAAAAGAGTCTCTTGAGTAGCAAGAGAAAAGTACCAAGATTTTTTATTCCACAGACTTGCCATGACACATCCAAGACTCCAATTTCTATGAAAATCCATCTCGATTCTTCTTTATTTAAAACTTTCACTAACGTTGAAACTATTCCTCGAAGTGTTCCATCCTTGACTAAGTATTTTTTTAGTGCTCAAACTAAGTCAACTGTTAGAAGAACAAACAAAATAAGCTTTGAAACTTTCAAAACCATTTCAGAATTCAATTGGTAAGCAACAGGGAATGTTAAGGAAAACTTGAAGAATCCTCCAAAGCTCTAGGATCCGTTCTCAATTATAACCACCACCATGTTGGTGAAATTTCCATGGCCTATAAGAATAGTCTGTAGAATTTAAAATTCTTAGAAAGTGAAATAGAGAAAAGTAAAGACTTCAGTGAAGAAATTTGGAAAAACCATTCCACAACACTAGTAGGTGGGTTCCCCATTCAACGAAAAAACTTACAAAATCAATTCGAAAATGAATTTAATGAATTAAAACTGAAATACTCCTCATATATCCAACAAACACAAAAGGCGTGCGAACAACAAAATAGAATATTGAAGGAAGACTGTGACAACAAAATTCTAACCATGACCAGAAAAATGAAGGAAGAAATTGAAATTATTAAGTCTCAATCAATTCAAAGTCATGAAGTGGAAATAGTTTGAATATTTTTAAGTCGCAAGAAATACAAGTTAGCCAAATATTGAGGAAAGACCACGCTAAGTTTTATAAACAAATTGATAAAATTTGCAAATTTTATCAAGATAATTTGGAGCTTTGTTACACTGAATTTTGTCACCTTGACTATCTGCAGTTTATGTGGCCTCATCAATAGCCACATTGTCCTCTTTG
>APFE030176982.1:0-17595 GCA_000404065.3 Pinus taeda
AAAAAGCTGCAGGATCATCAGATAGCTGCAGGATCATCAGATAGCTGCGGGATTCCTGCAAGTAAGTCAAAATCTAAACAAATAGTCATCCATTAGCAAAACTTGCTTGATCATGCTTAATAACACCTAATGTAATGATCTGGGTGATTTTATGGTGAAAATGAGGCAAAAGTGAAGGAAAGATAAGGAAAGATTGAGGAAAATGGTAGATAAGTAGGTGTAGAATAGAGGCTCTACAACTTCAAGACCCAAAGAGTAATGTAACTCTCCATGTTCTTTCATCTCAAAGACTTGTGACATGTGCTCCTTTATTTCTTTAATGAGATTATCAACATTCCCTATAATGATTAGATCATCTACATATAAAGAAATCAAAGGAGGGAATGATTATTTTGATTTCTTTATATGTAGATGATCTAATAAAATGACCCAAATCAACTGTACTATTAACCTAGTTTAATAAAATATCGAGTCCAATTTGGGTTAAAACTCGACCCTAACTTGCACGCAACTACTATTGATCTAGCGGTTCTGTTAATAGGACAGCTCTAGGCTTCTCTCGTGTATTCAAAATTTATCTGATCTTTTCCTCCTTCCACTATGACTTTAGTGCTTCCGCGAGGTTTAGCTCTTCATTAAGGAATTCAAAATTTAGCTAACCTAAAACATTGTACTTCGAAATTATTCAATTTATCTTAACACACAGTGAGTGAGGAACTTAAACACAATAACACCAGTTCACATATAATTCTAATTCTACACAGAGATACAAAAGTATTTCAATCCTTTTAGAGTCTAATTCAAATCCAGCCAAATCCTCTTACAATTGTTCAAAACTTACATAAATACTTTACATCCAACAATCTGATCCTCAATCTATGGATCGAATCTATCTAATCCTAGATAATTACCTAAATTGCTTGATATTCTCCTTGAGAAACGCAACTAAGTCTAA
This sequence comes from Pinus taeda, assembly GCA_000404065.3. Lineage (NCBI taxonomy): Eukaryota > Viridiplantae > Streptophyta > Pinopsida > Pinales > Pinaceae > Pinus > Pinus taeda. Next base: position 956 of record APFE030176982.1, read on the forward strand.
ACTACTTGGATTAATTACAAAATCACTCAATAACTAAATTTTAACTTAATTCCTATCTAGAAAGCTTTGTAAATTGATAGCTAAAGGATCCCACTCCTTTGCTTGTAAACTGTTTTTGGATTTCTGGAATAAAATGAAGCATTTTTTCTTTAAGCCTCGTGCTCCTGCATGAGGCTCCTGAGGACAAAATTCTTCATGGGCTCCTATCTATGAGCTCTTCTATAGAACGTCCCAACTTCTGTAACATGGTTTATGTTACTTAGGTAGCGTCAACAATTGGTTGAACCTTCCACTTGACCAAGTACTGAAAATACTCATGTTCCCTTGTTTTCGTAAACACTCCCTTTTCCAATATTTTATGTGGTTCCAATGCCTTTGCTATAAGTAATTGCTTTACCAAATCCACCTCTTGTTCTTCCGTGTCTTCTATTGTGTTGTCTCCATCTCCCTTTTCATACATGTACAAATCAACAATATTGAAAATTGCGGATATTCCAATTCTAGGGGGTCATTCAATTTCATATGCATTTGCTGAATATTTCCTTAAAAATCTACATGGTCCAATCTTCTTGAATTTTAATTTGTTATACTCCCTTTCTAGAAATCCTTCTTTCCTTAAATGTGCCAAAACCAAATATCCAACCTCAAAATTTATTTCCCTTTTCTTCAATTCTGCTCTATTCATGTACTTTATGTTATTGTCCTATAGCTGTTGTTTTACTTGTTCATCTACTGCTTGAATCTCTGAAGCAAAGTCTTCTCCTTGAGCATTCCTCATTTCAGAAAATCTCTCAATTCAAATACTCTACTTGGGTGCATTCCATAAGCTATATGGAATGGACTCTACCATGTACTCCTCTTGGGAGAATCGTTATAAGCATATTCAGCCTATGCCAATACTTGATCCCACTATTTTGGATGTTCACCTGCAAGACTTCTCAAAAGATTACCCAAGATTCTGTTCACAACTTCAGTTTGTCCATGAGTATGAGGATAATATGCAGAACTAAAAATTAGTTTGGTACCAAGTTTCCTCCACAAGGTCCTCCAGTAATGTCCAACAAATATGGTATCTCTGTCTTAAACAATGCTCTTTGATAACCCATGCAACCTTACAATCTCCTTAAAAAACAAGTTAGGAACATGAGTAGCACCACTCGTTTTATTACATGGAGTAAAATTTGCCATTTTTGAAAATCTGTCAACTACTACATAAATTGAATCATGTCCCCTTTGATTTTTTGGTAAACCCAAAAAAAAATCCATACTTACCATATCCTAAGGCATATCTGGAATAGGTAGTGGAACATACAAACGTGTGTTTTGGCTCCTTCCTTTTGCATACTAACACACTTTACAATTCTTCACATACTTTTCCACTTCAGCTCTCATCTTCAGCCAAAAATAAAGCCAGTTCAATTGCTCATAAGTCTTGTGTGCACCAAAATGTCCTCCAAGTCCACCACTATGTTTCTCCTTGATAAAATTTTCTCTCATAGAACAATTTGGTATGCACAGTTGATTCCTTTTAATTAATATCCCCACTTGCAAGAAATAATCTAGCCACTTGCTTCTATCTAACAAAACAAGGTTTCTGCAAACTTCAAATGCCTCTTTAAAATCTAGATATTTTTCATATAATTCTTTAAGAAAATCAAAACCCAACACTTCAATTTGACTTTATTGCACTAACATACTTTTCCTACTTAAGGCATATGCTACTTTGTTTGATTGACCAGTTATATGTTTTAACACAAAATTAATACCTTGAATGTATTTTGCTCATTTTGCATGCTTTTGGTTAAGCTTTGGTTGTTGCATAATGTACTGCAAGGCTTGGTTATCTCAATACAATATGAACTCTTTAGACATCAAATAATGTCTCTACTTCTTCAAAGACTGCACTACTGCATAAAACTCCTTATCATAAGAAGAATATTTCTTCTTTGAATCATTCAACTTTTCACTAAAATACGCTACAGGTATATCTTCCTGATTTAAAACAGCTCCAATGGCTTATCCACAAGCATCATACTTCACTTGAAAAGGTTTATTAAAACCAGGGAAAGTAAAAATAGGTTTCTCAGTAATTTTCCTCTTCAAGAGCTTGAAGTTCATTTCTGCTTCAATAGTCCATGTAAATGGTTGTCTGTCCTTCCTTATAGTGTCAATAATTGAAGCATTGATCTTACTAAAACTCCTTATGAATTTCCTATAAAAGCGAGCAAGACCATGAAAATTCTTACCTCAAAGACACTTTTTGGTTAATTCCATTTCATGATAACCTTGATCTTCTCTCGATCCATCTTTAACCCATCAGCAGAAACAAAAAAAACCCAAATACACCAACTCCTCTTTCATGAATGAACATTTCTTTAAATTTAACAATAACTTCTCTTGTTGTAGCTTATGTAAGACATAATTTAGATTTCTCACATGTTCCTCTTTTGATTTACTGTAAACTAATATATTGTCAAGATATACTATTACAAATTTACCAATAAATTCTTTCAAAACTTCATTCATGAGCCTCATAAATGTACTAGGAGTATTTTACAACCCAAAATGCATTACTATCCATTCATACAATACTTCATCGGTCTTAAAAGCAATTTTCCACTCATCTCCCTCTATAATTCTAATTTGATGATAACCACTTTTTAAGTCTAACTTTGTAAAATATTTAGCCCCACTCAAACAATCCATCAAATCTTCAATTCTAGGGGAAGGAAATGTGTACATGATTGTTATCTTATTGATTTTTTTTGAATCACTGCATATTCTCGAGCCTCCATATTTCTTTGGGCTCAACACTTTTGGCACTGCACAAAGACTCAAACTCTCTCCAACCAGTCCCTTGTCTAACAGTTCCTGAACCTGTTTCCTGATTTCTTCATACTCTATGGGGGTCATCGTGTAAGCTGCTTTATTAGATAGATTTTCTCCTGGAATCAAATCTATGTGATGAATGATTTTTCTAATGGGTGGTAATTCATTAGGCAAATCATCTACAATGATATCACAACATTTGTCTAGTATCTCTTGAATTTCAATTGGTAAATCAAAAACTTTTGTGGAATTAATTATTACCTCAGGCTTGCAAATCAACGCAAAATTTACCTCATCCTCTTCAATTTGCTGCAAGTACTCCTTTCCACTCAGCAAAAGGGTCTTTGGATCAGGTTTCCTTGATGCATATCCTTCTTCCATAGGCACCAATGTATGATTAACACCATTTTTGCTAAATTTGTATGTTTTCCTCTTTCCATCATGCATAGCTCCTTTCTCATCCTATCAAGATCTTCCCAACAATATTTGACACACATCCACATGCATCACATCACACAGAATTTTGTCTCTGTATTTTTCCAACTGCAACTCAACTTCACATTGCTCATTCACTATTAACTGATATCCCTTTTGAAGCCATGACACCTTGTAAGGTGTTTGGTGTTTCTTGGTTTTTAAAATTCAACTTCTCCACCACTTCTGTTGAAACTAAATTATATGTACTACCACTATCAATTATCATCTGACAATACTTCCCTGGAACATTGCACAGAGTCCTGAATAAGGTCTTTCTTTGTGTTGGTTCGATAATTTCCTTAGCTTGCTTTAGTAAAACTTTGTTAAATACCAAAGGCTCCACTTTCTTTGGTACATTTTCTTCTTCTATTATCTGTGTTGTTTCCTCTTCAGTCTTAGCAACAATTCTTTTCCTATGATTCATTCGTATGTTTTCTGGTCACTCATAAGCTCTGTGTCCCAGCTTGTTACATCTGTAACATCTGACTTCTCTTCCTTTGCCTCTATGTCCTCTTCCTCTAGAAAAAATCCCTCTGCCACTTGCATCACCTCGTATGGTGGCATGTTGACTTGAGCTATTGCTAGCTCCATCTCTAGCTATTGTAGATCTCTCTCTACCACCTTGAATTCCCCTTCCTCGAAAATTACCTCTATTCTTGGTAGATTGCTTCCTCATGAGTTTTTCTTCAACCTTCAATACTATCTCATAGGCCTCTTCTACTATTTTAGGAGACAGTACACTTATCTCATATTGGATCTCCATTCTGAGTCCATTTACATATCTTGCAACCTTCTCATATGTATCATGGATTTGTCCTGCTCTTATGCTTACTTTGTAGAATTCCTCTATGTATTCCTTTACTGTCATAGACCTCTGTCTAAGATTTTGCATTTGTCTAAATAATGTATGCTCATAATCACTTGGCAAAAAATTACTTTTCAATTTTTCCACCATCCTATTCCAGTTCTTAATTGGTGGTTTGCCAAGTCTTCTTCCTTCTGCCTACACTCCATCCCACCAAAGTGTTGCATCTTCTTTCAATTTGGTGACAACAAACTTCACTTTTTTTTCCCTCTTTTGTTTCTTCATAATCGAAGAATTTCTCCATGTCACTTATCAAATCTATCAATTCCTCATGGCTTAAGCTTCCTATATAAATTGAAACTTCCAGTCTGGGCTTAGTTGCAGACGTCAATACTGACTTAAAGAATCTCATCTCAGGAGTTACATCTGTAGGTTCCTCTTGTTCTGCAGCTTCAACGTCATGTTCACTAACGTCTCGATCATCTGTATCTCTTTCCATTTACGTTGCTTCTAATTTAGCCTGCATCTGTTGCATAGCTTCCAACACTTCAAAATTTGCAATTGGTCTTTCACTTCTTCAACCACCACCTCTTCCTCGAACTTTGAAGGCCATATTGGATTTATTTTTCTAATCCTTGAGATCTTGTTCAATGTCAATAAGCTCCTCTAATACCACAACTGGTGGCCTAGGTGTAGGTGTAATGGATAATCGTTCAAATCTTGAAATGATCTCCTCAAGTGCACGTGGAATTTCTTCTCCAAATTCCCTTGGAGTTTCAGTCATCCACCTCCAAATTTAACTATTTGTCTAAAAACAACCGAAATTCTAATATTACCCAAAACTTAGTAGAAACTCCACTTATCAGAACTAAGAGAAAACAACGTTTCCGTTGATAAAGTTCCTTGGGTTAGGAATCTGAATGAAACTTCGTAGACATTTATTACGTGACCACTATTGGATCATGACCTCCCCATCAAATGACTACAATTGTCCGAACTAGAATGGAATTAAGCGACACTTGAATTTCTCATCGAGTCCGAAAATTTTATTAACCCTCGTCAACTTTTCCACGTGATATCCACTAGATCTCTCTCCTCTAATTGGATGACAAAAATCACCTGTACTATTGATCTAGTTTAATAAAATATCACGTCCAGTTTTGGATTAAACCTCGACCCTGACTTTCACGCAACTACCATTGATCTAACGATTTTGTCAACTAGATGGCTCTAGGCTTCTCTAGTGTATTCAAAATTTATCCGATCTTTTCCTCCTTCCGCTATGACTTTAGTTCTTCTGCTAGGTTTAGCACTTCACTAAGGAATTCAAAATTTATCTAACCTAAAACACTATACTTCTAAAATATTCAATTTATCTTAATACACAGTGAGTGAGGAACTTAAACGCAATAACACGAGTTCATATAGAATTCTAATTCTAACGACCAAATGAAAAGTAACAATCCACAATGATATTTCGAAGGAACTCCACCCTCCGAGGTTGACAAATTATGAAAGAATACACAGAGGTACAGAAGTATTTCAATCCTTTTCCAGTCTAATTCAAATCTAGCCAAATCCTCTTACAATTGTTCAAAACTTACATAAATACTTTACATCCAACAATATGATCCTCAATCTATGGATCAAATCTATCTAATCCTAGATAATGACCTAAATTTCTTGATATTCTCCTCAAGAAATTCAACTAAGTCTGAACTACTTGTATTAATTACAAAATTACTCAATAACTATATTCTAACTTAATTCCTATCTAGAAAACTTTGTAAATTGATAGCTAAAGGATCCCACTCCTTTGCTTGTATACTGTTTTTGGATTTTTGGAATAAAATGAAGCCTTTTGTCTTTAAGCCTCATGCTCCTGCATCACAATCAATACAGACAGGCTTTAAAATAGGAAGGCCTTTGACCATAATTATTTTCTATAATAACAGCACATCATTGAAGTTAATATGGCAAAATCTATGATGCCATAAGTCAACTCTAGTCATGGAAACTATGTCTTCTCAATAATTTTTTAGTGTAAGATCCACGAGAAAAGGTATGAAAAAATATTGCGTGGTCCTCAAGTCTCACTGAAATTTCTCCTTCTAAATTGAAAACATTAACTCTATGGCTAGAACATTCCTAGCAAATGAGCATGAAATCTTTATGTATGTAATACAGCTACAATGTTGCACAAACTTTTGTTTTCCTTATGCAAACAGGAATTTGACTGCTAATATCCATTACTTCCACTTGCCCCATTACTCCTAGTTGCACATCCATTCTATCATAGCCACATAGTACCACAAAATTTGCACAACCCTCTTTGAGGAAAAATTTGTTACGAAAAATTCCATCACTTTTGGAATAAATCATGAACAAAGTGGATTTTCTCTTAACCTTTTAGTATTTCGTGGACTTCATAATGTAAAGTCTACTCAGATCTGATGTTAAATTGCTATCTGGTTGTGCCATTGCAAACAAGTGAGTTTACATTTTCAATTCAAAGACCTTGAACATCCCTTTTGATAGACTATAAGTCATGCCCCTACAATTTTGAATATCAAATCCCCAATTAGATATTAGGGACTCAACCTAGAACAACTCTTCATGGGTTGTAGCTCCATTTTTTTATGAATTCAATTTGAATGTGTATAATCCTTTATCAAGGCTCAGTAACCATAATCAAAGACTGATTATGCGGGTTATAAAGGTAAAAACAAGATTTCCATGGTAGCTCGCTCATAATGTGATCGACATCATTGTCATTTTTTAAATGTAGACACTGGTTCACAAGGGGCTGGCCATCATTACCAATAATCTAAATTTAGACTTGACGAAACTATACAAGTACCATTCCTAGCTGTATGAATAACACATAGCATGCTATGTGTTATCACCACTTCTTTTGTATTATCTAATCCATTAGTGAATGCAGCTACATGATACTCTTGAAAAATATTTGGTGGCTTTTTTTATTGCTACCCAACTCTCAGTCATGGAGGAGATCAAAGCTATTAAAAGAGGATTAATCCCTTACCATTATCCCTTTTTGTTGGCATTCATGAGGTTGGACCTCACTGCTTAAATCCATTGCGCTCATAACTATGCCTAGTGGTGCCCATAATATATGATTTGTTCAATTTTCTTCCCCATGCCTCTTAGTGTTTTCCATTACCTGTTGCTGTCTATTTTCTCTTCTCTGCTGTAAACTTCCTGCCATTGTTTGATAGTGATCTTCTTTATTATTTTCGTTCTACATTTTGGTGTTTTCCATGGACTCATGGTATCCATTTTCTTCCATATGCTTTAAATCTCTAACCATTATCTGATCATGATCTCCTTTACTATCTTCTCTTTGCCTCTTATTGTTCAGGTGATTTTCCATGGCAGTCATTAATTCATTGATATCTCTTCGCTTGATTTTATCTTATTCTCCAACTCCAAATAGTTACAAATAAAAGGGAACACTCCTTATATAAATAAGGCACCTCTGTTTAAATACCATGTACCCATACAACTTCAATATGGACATCGTAGTCAAACCATGGGGAGATATAAGAGGTGCTCTAAAAATATTTGACAAAACATCTTGAGAAATTAAGCTCTCGTGAATAAAGTGTAACTACACAAAGGTGTGGTCATGGAAGACTAATTAGATTGACTATGTAATGAAAACGTATTGCTGGCACATTGTTAATGTTATCAACACTCAACACCTTCCTCAAACTCCACAACCCTTGTTACAAAACTTCCACTACTTATTGTCACTATGAACTCAAAACATTCTAGTTGAGCCCATAAAATCCATGTGTCCAATCTCACTCATTTACAATTTGTATAAACTGAACCTTCATTCAAATATACATATTTATATAGCATTCAAAATCTCTGAATCCACTTATAGAATTTGTTTTTATGCTTGATGTTCACAAAACTAGTCATTACATAGATTTAAAATTCAACAATAGAAGAATAGTTCAACGTGTTTTGATCTGGGGCACTTACCATCACCTACAAATATACACTAGTATGAAATAAATCACAACTAGCCATATGGGCATATGTGGTGCAATAAGTGAGTCTATTAGATGAATATGTAGTCAAAGAAGACAATAAGTACATCAACAACTTGGTCCAAGTGAACATAACCAATTTGATAAGTATAGATATTTTACATTTTGGAAGGATTTTTTGCATATGGGTTTAAATTGTGTAAAATCATGATGCTAATCTTGCAACTATTCCTTACAATCACAAGTGTTTAGTCTATATTCGCCCAGAAAGTTTGCCAAAATAAATTTTGGGTCCAAAATTTATAAACTTAACAACGAACTGATTTATAATAACATATAACAACCTCATAGTTGAGTCCAACAACTCGGTATGAGTGGTCAACAAGATTAAGTAACCCTTGCATGTAAGAGGATATTTGGATGAACACAAGTGTGCTCGCCAATAATTCTACTTGGCTCAAAAGCCCATGATGTGGAGTATCTGTCATTTTCCAATACATTGACACATACTCCAATATAATTCCATGTAAAAATGCTTATATCCCAATGTATATGAATCTATTGTGAGATAATATGTCACGAACCGAGTGTTCCCTCATAGAATGCTCCTTCGGGTAAAGGTCCATGTTCTGGAGTCTTTATCATTGTCCAATACATTAGCACGTATTCCAATATGCCATGTAAATTTCCAAAGATCCCAATGTATATAATTTTTTTTTAGATTAGTCTTTATCATTGTCCAATACACTCACACATATTCCAATATTCCATGTAAAATACCATAGATCCAGATAAGTATAAATCTATTTCTGAGATGATATGTCCATGGAGCAAGTGTTCCCTCCAAGAATGACCTTTATGGTACACACCCAATTTGTCATTATCCAATAAATTGGTACATATCCCAATATGCCATGTAAAATGGCATAGATCCCAATGTATATAAATTTATTGGGGAGGCCACAATTTCTCCTAAAAAATAAGTGAAATTTCTAGGATGATTTTCAAAAAATGGGATGACACATTTTGTAAATGGGTCAACTTTCTAGATTTTGGGTGTAACAGTTATTGGTGGTGTTGAATCCATTTCCACCAACTCCCATATTTTTTAAAAATTTTCTTCTTGATGGGGCTGAATCTATTTCCACCAATTCCCATATTTCTTTAACATTTTCTTCACTTTGGTGGAAATTATGGCCTATAAATTTATTTCTAAGAGTATTTGTGGTTATATACTAAATTGACACATATTCCAATATGCCATGTAAAATAACATAGTTAAAAATGTATATTAATCTATTTGTGAGAGGATATCTCCATAAACTCAAATGTTCCCTCAATGAATGCTCATTCACAACAAATCCATCAAGTGGAGGTCCAATATATTGATACATATTCCATTGTGACATTTAAAATGACATAGACCCAAATATATTGATGAGCTTCGGTATTGCAACAAGAATGTTGCAACTCCCAAGGCTAGTGACTTTAATTATCAACCTAGGGTTTTTACAAACTTAAGAGGTATCAGCAATATATGTGCAACATAAAATGTGTCATTCCTTTGTTGTCATGATGTAATGGAGTGCATGTACTGAAGTCAAATGCTAAACTAATTGCAGAAAATGAAATGGTTGAAATGGAACCTTAACCTATTTTGAGAAAGAAAGTACAAGGAAAAAAACCTATTCTAATTGCATAAAGATCATGAACTAAATGTAAATAAAACCTAGTTTAACTCTATTTATCACATGTGATTATTTAAACTAACTCAGCATGGAATGTTATATAAGGAGTATTAATTGTTGCATGCATGTGCTAATTAAGAAATAAAAAGAACTATTTTTCTTTATCTTTTCATTTGATGAATGTAAATGTTAATCTTCACTTGTTGTTTGGCAAGGAAGATAAGGATGGAGGAAGAGGGTTAAAATGGTGTTTATGGCATGGAGGTCAAATAGGGGGGGAATCCTAGCTTCAGTGATGATTTTTCTCAATTTGGTCTCAAAAAATGCTGCTAGAGGGTTTCCTACAACAAAACTATAAGATGTGTACACGATCCCATGTTTTACTATAAGAAGACGTTGAAATCTTAGGAAGTAGTATAGAAGATGGAATGAAGCTTGAGTAAAGTGGATAATGGGATAATAACACATGGAGGTGGTGGACACTACCCAGAACTCAAGCAAGGGCTTCAAGATGGTTGGATTGTTTTAATGGAAATGACAATTTTTGCTTATAAATAAGAATTTGGATTAAGATTGTAGTGGATTTTGGCGACATGGGTGGATGAGGCTTGGATGAGGTGAACGAAATGAAGTCTCCTTCAATGTAGAAGCTCCTACAACAACACACATTATTGTCTGTATCTATACACAATTTCATTTATACATCCAAAACATTTATTAAATGGAAGAAAATAGAGATATTGCCATCTAATGGCTAAGTTCATGAATGGAAGTGCCTTGAAACCAATACAGAACTTAAGAGATAAAAATTACAATCGAAACTTGTCCTAAGAAACTCAAATACAATTAACCCATGCTAAAATAAATAGAAAAAAATTACTAGTCTAAAATCAAGAAATTCAAGAACTAGTGAGCTAGTAAATCTATAAAATGACTATCATAATCAAGTGCAAATACAATTGGATGATTTTTTTATTAACTATAATTTATTTTTGATCTAATGCAAGTGGAACTAACTCGATTGAATCTTGTTAACATACTCTAAAAAATAAATATAAATTTGTTGTTCTTTTCCACAAAGGAGTTCCAAAAACACAGATTTGGGAATAAGAAAACTAATCCAAGTAGATCAATTATTACTATGACCTTCCATATATTTTCCAAGGATGAAATGATGCTCGTGATCCTCAAAAATAACCTACATCAATCATTTAACCAAATCCTATAATAAGAAATCTTTAATACTAAAGGCAAAAATAGAAAACAAGAACAAGTGATGCATGTGAATAACAAGTAAAAAGAAGAAAATAAAACGATACAAAAGGGCTATGAGTCTCCTCGGATGGTCAAGCCCAAGGATACTCAGAGTCCTATGAAGGAGACCAATATTTAGAAGTTGAGCATAATACCAATATTTATTATTTCCATTAATATAATTACAACCCTGCAAAAAATGACAATGGAATTGCAAAAATACGAGTTCTCTCCGCAAGAAAAATAATCAAAATCTACTCCTAGAGGAAAATTTGACTTGGTGATTATACAAAATTATTGGGAATCATTACCCATGAAAGGAGGAAGCTTTTACCACTAAAATCCCTTGATTAGTGGATCTCGTTCCCAATACTAGGATTTTTCATTAAATGGGAGGGAACACATTCCTAGATTTTCTCAATCGCTGGAGCTCCACAATATGTGCCATAATTCCTAAATATCTCACTAATTTATCATTAATATTGATCCTCCTAAAGTAGAGAGGAGGTTCCTAGATTATCTCCTCCTCCAAATCTCCATAATCTGCCTAATATTCCCATAACATTCCATAAAAATAAATAATATTAGGCACAAATATGAAATTATTCATAAACCTTCGTAATGAACATATTAAAGTTTAAAATATATTATTTAATGAAAAAATAGAAGTTTAATGAGCTGAAGGATGGTTATATGGGCCTTAATATATTTTTAACTTAGAGGCATGAGCCTTAATTTATGTCTAATTTAGAGGCCCATCATACCCCTTCCTGAAAGTGGTGCTCAGCCTCTGAGAAACTTAGTGACCTCATTGTGCCTGATTGATGGCCCTAGTGGCCTCTCTCTTGTGCATTCCTCAATCCTTTCTCTTAAAAATATTGCATGTATGTTCTGCAAGAACAAGCCCAAAAATCTATTTGTGCATAGAAAAATCATTGTTTCTTGAGACCATTAGTTTGCCTTCTTCCCCTTATTCAAGGTGGGTTCTTGAATATTTTTTAGTTTAGCAAGTTCTTTCACATACTTATCAACCTTATGCTACCTTGTTTCATAGTTTAGACATGTGTGGAACCTTCAAAATGCCTTTAGATGAGAACTGGGACATACTATAGTAATTCCTGTCAAAACTACACGAAACCTACAGGAAACCATGCTAAAACTACAAGAAATATTTTTTCAACATAAATAATAGTCTCAACCTAGGATAGGACCTCAACCTCATTCCCATACCTTTCTCCCATTTTTATAACATATTTTAGGCCTTGGAGAAAAGTTAGAAATAAATTAGAGACCTATTGGAAAACCTCTTTTCATCGCAACAGTTTGAGTTTTGTTTTGATGGAAAATGTCTTGTTTCCTTTTGTTGCCTTCTTTCCTTTTTTGGCCTAGATGATTGACTAAAGGCCTTGGATTTCTCTGTTTTGATTATATCTCTCTTAGGCACTGTCATTTTGGGTTTTAGCACAATTTGTTCCTTTCTTCCTTCTTGTAGGATCATTCCGCCTTCTTGTAGGAGTCATTCCTCCTCTTTCACGGTCTTATAACTATATGTCAGTGATGAGTAATTATGTAGAGGGCTTGGAGGATGACGCTAGGGATCAGAGAGTAGTGTAGGTTTGTGAGAATGGAGAGGAACCTCTCTTTGTTTTTTCAATAAATTTTCAGCGTGAGACAAAGTGTAAGGCTTGTTCTTGAAATTATGAAATGGGATGGATGAATGATGCACATATATTGAATATGAGGTGAAAGAAGAGCTTGGAGTCCTGTGGTGACTTAGCCTGTGCAAAAATTTATTCTTTTAATTATTTTCCCCATTCCTCAAAATCATCACCCTTCCTAATTTGACTTTTCCACACTGCATAAGTGAATGAGGGAGTTGAAATTAACTAGTTGAAGGTGGTCGAGATTGCTGACCCATTCTTAGATTATAAAACCTCATGTCTCATACATTGACAAAAAATTTCTAACTATAATATGCTCAAGTGAACAAATCAATAATACTTCATATGTGTACCTACCTGATGGTTGTTGTAGAGACATGCATGTTGTTGCTAAGTTGATGTTGTTGTACCGCTCATGACTGAGGTACATCTTCTTGACTACCTTTTTCTCTTTTTTTGATATTACTTGTTGATGCATTGCCTTCTTGTGTATGTGCACTGTAAATTTCTGAACTCGCTTGAGCATGCTACCATCATCCATATGCATCTCCCCTTGAAACATCTTGGCAAAGGGATGCATGGTTTGCAAGATATGGAAAAAATAGTTTTCTACTCTATGTATTTTTGTTTCATGTAGTAAAATAGAGCATTCGTGTAATTTTTTAGGACAACAATCAAACTTAATGGGAAAATCTTGGGAATGATGGGTGGATGGTGGAAATATATGAGGATGATGGATTGACATGGCCGTTTCCTTGTCGGATCATTTGAGCCAAGGAGGAGAAAGTCAAATTTGACTTCTTTTGACTAGGCTTGACCATTTTTTTTTCTTTTGGTAACAACTTGTTTTTGTTGCTTGCACATTTTGGAGAGAACCTACATTCATCATAGAGATACATGGAGAAAACTTTTTTTATTTTTTCCTTTTTTTTTGCTTGTAGGCCTACTAGCCGCCCAATGAAGTTTTCAACTAGTAGGTGTGCCTAAGCACCTCAAAGGATATTTTCACCTAGGATCTTTTCTTTTTATCCTATTTTTCTCTTTTTTTCCAACTCATTGACCACCTCATGGAGGTTTTCAATCAATGATCCAATCTCAAGCACCTCAAAGGAGGTTGTCACATAAGAATTTTTTTTTTTTTTCATTTTTTTTCTAGCCTACTGTACTTGAAAAACAAAATAACTTTATCCTCATTAGTGTGCACTCCTCTTGTTATCCCTTAGATAATTCTTCACTATTGGACCAGTTTGACTAAATTTCCTCCTTAGAGTAGAATATCTTTTTCTTTTGAGTTGACTAAATGTTTACCATATGTTTGATGAAATATCTATCATGGAATAGGCATGTATAGCTCAATTTATCGCTTGGGTTTTGATTGCTCATCATTATTTTCATCATTTACATGCTTCTAGAAAGTTACAATGAATTTTCGGTAGTCGTCTAGAGGCTAGCCTAAAACATTGATCAAATCTCAAACTGCAAGAAAATAACTCGAGGATTTAGGTCATAATTGAATAGAGGCAAACTTGTGAGTGCAGTTATAAACTTCCAACAACATGGATGTAGTTATAGGACAATGTGAGTGAAAAAGAGTTCCAACTCAAGGATTGGCCACCTGAGTTGGCTATTTGGCTCGTGAGTCGTATGTAGTCTCTCAGTGATGTCAAAAAGATTTCAGTTTTTAGACCCCACTTTCAGAATATCCCAACATCCCCCCTTAAGAATAACTTGGGATGGGATCGAAGGATGTTCAAATATGACACAATAGGAGAAGGAAGGAGGCACTAGATCATATCCCCCCTTAGTGACAACTTCCTGAACTCCTACCATAAATTTTAGTAAACTTCGCCTTTGTGAGAGCCTTTGTAAATATTTCTGCAACTTGATCATTTGTTGAACAATATTGCACTTCAAGAACATGGTCATGAATGGGATTTTTGATGAAGTGCATGTGCAGTTCAATGTGTTTTCTACGTTGATGTTGGATTGGATCTTTGCATGGTTGAGTGGCACTTTGATTATCACACCAAAATGCAGTCGGATGCTATTGCTGAAAGCCAAACTCTAACAGGATTTGACAAAGCCACAGGGCTTCCTTACTAGCTTCTACAGTCGCATGATACTCTGCTTTTGCTGAAGAAAGAGAAATAACACTTTGTTTCTTGCAAGCCCATGTAATAGGTCCTGAACCAAGAGTGAACACATAACCTGCAATAGACTTCTAATCATCAGGGTCACCATCCCAATCAGAATTAGTGAAACAACACAATAGAGGAGATGCTTCTGCACTGTAATGAATCCCAAAATAGACTATACCTCAAACATAATGAAGTATTCTTTTAGCTTCTTTCCAATGACTTTCATGGGGGTTTTGCATAAACCGAGCAATAAGGTCAACAATAAAGGAAAGTTCAAGATGATTATGGGTCAGATACAAAAGTTTTCCTACAAGTTGACAGTATAAGGTAGCATCAACTTCAGGGGATGTACAAGTGACTGAAAAATTTGGCTCCAGACTGAAAGGGAGAAGGGGCTGGCTTACAGTCTTCCATGTGAAAATGGCATAGAAAATTACAGGCATACTTGGACTGGGAAAGAGAAATACCTTCCTTAGATTGCAAGCCTTGAAGACCAAGAATAATGCAAGTGTGATAAGTCTATCATTTCAAACTTCTTTTTAAGGTTGGACTTCAAATGGTTTATAAGGTTGGGATCACTACTAGTGAGGATAAGTTCATCAACATAAAGAACAAGAATGATAAGAGACTTGCCCATTTTCCTGGTGTATACAGTATTGTCAGAATGACACCTAGAAAAGCCAATTTCTAAAAGAAAGCTATCCATTTTGGCATACCAAGCCCGAGAAGAGATTTCTTAAGTCGAAATACAAGGCTGGAGTTTGTTTGTATAAAGCGAGTAGGTTGTCCCATATAGATTTCTTCATGCAAGTACCCATGCAAGAAGGAAGATTTAACATCCATTTGATGGACTTCCTATATGAAAGACTTCACAAGGGAAAGAACAAGGTAAATAGAGTTCATTTTGGCAACAAGGGAGAAGGTTTGAGCATAGTCAATGCCTTAAACTTGTGAAAAAACTTTAGCAACAAGATGAGCTTTATGTTTATCAACTTTCCCATCTGGTCCATACTTGGTTCTGTAAACCCATTTGCATCTAACAAGTTTTCATCCCTTTGGTAAAGGAACAAGATGTCATGTATCATTTTCCAATAATGAACGATATTCTTCACACATAGCTGCGTCCCAATTTGGATGGTCTAAAGCTTCTCCAAAGGTGTCAGGATCATAATTCATTGAAGCTTGAGCCAGTAAAGAAGAGGCTCTATCGAACTAAGAATGTGTACATCGTTGATTGGTAGGATCACCGAGAAGAGTGCATGTTGCATCCCAGGTAGCATGAACCCATTTTGGAAGTTGAGGAGCTGACGAACTAAGCTCTTAGGCCGATATATTTTCAGCAAACGTTACATCTCTTCTAATCATAACATTTTTGGACTTAAGTGGAATAAGTCTATATCCTTTGACATCTTTAGAGTATCCAAAAAAAATACATTTTCCACTCTTAGGTTCAAAAGCTTTATGTTTCTCATCTAGAATCTAGGCCCATGCTTCACTTCCAAAAATGTGAAAGTGACTTACATCTAGTTTAATTGAGCTCCATGCTTCTTCTGGAGTGATATTATTTAAAACCTTAGTAGGAGTGTGATTTATTATGTAATTTGCATAGTTAATTTCTTCTACCCAAAAATTAAGACTAAGTTCATTAGGTTGAAGCATAAAATTATCCATTTTCTTTAAGGTCTGATTCTTCCTTTCAGCTACACCATTTTTTTGTGGAGTATATGGAATAGTATGTTGCATTTGAATTCCATTCTTAGTGCAAA
>APFE030176999.1:0-10994 GCA_000404065.3 Pinus taeda
GATTGCGCAGCGGGGGGGTCACAGGGGGTTTGAGGGGGGCGGGTAGCCCCCCTCTACGGGTTTCGGGGCAGTGCCCCGAGAAAAAAAATTTTGGACCCTATATTTGGTTGGGCGAACCTACCTATGGTTTTTCGGTCTATGGTTTTGGGCGCGATGGTTTTCGGTCCAAGGTATTGGATGCTTCGGCATGTATAAATATGTATTGTAACATTGAAAGGAATAATAATGAAAAATCAAGCTAGTAGTCTCGGTTTTGAGATCCAGTGGGAAATCTCTGTGTATATGTGTTTTATGTGTTATGCTCTCGCATTGTTTATTTTTTCTGTGATTTAAAATTCGTATGCAGGTAATTTCTGTATGGGGTTAAAACCTATAGCTAAGCCCTTCTCACTAAATATACCAATAAATTCTTCAGTCATTAGGATATTCATGCGAACAATTCTTCAACTTTTTCGCAATAGCAATATTCGAATTCTCAATTCAGAAAAGTGAAAAATCTAGGTGGGATGTGGATTTTATAATAAATATGAATTTATAACCACATCATTAGCTAATATTATGTTCATTAATTGCATATCTATCCCTAGATTTGGTCACTCTGTCCTCATAAATGCATCTTTCCACGTATTTTAATGTTAACTTTCACTTTCAATAGTCATACTTTTTTGTAAAACTTCAATGCAACCCATATTATAGTGAGAAAATCTTCTTACGTTGATACTCCTACAAAATTTGACATAATCCAGGATATAGCAAAATAAGTTCCTATGTTGAAGCTCTTTCTGTAGCGTAGTTTATAGTCTCGTGCCCACTTTCAACTCCAGGTGGCACTAAGACTTTTCTCCTTTATCCAGAGTGAATTTGTAGGGGCATGGTTGTCCTTTTACAACTTCAACCTACCACCATTTACTCTTCCTTGAACCAATTCTCCATTTAACTTTTCTAATTGAACTGTGCATCCATCAGTAATATGCTTGATAATGTATGGGCCCAACCAATGGATCTTGAATTTTCCTGGAAATTTTACAAACTTACTGTCATACATGAGAACAAGTTCTCCTACCTGGAGCTTCTTATTCTTAATATGTTTTTCATGTACCTACTAATGAAATTCTTCTATAAATTAATCTTCCTCTAAAGCAAGAAATTGTAACATTCTTTCCTTCATTATATCAGGGTCTTCCATATCTGTAAAAGATACAATTCTCAAGCTAGGAATGATGTACTCCACAGGCATTACAACTTCTTTCCCATAAAATAACTTGAAGGGTGTCTGACCTGTAAACTTTTTACATGTGGTTATATAAGCCCATAATATTGTTGGAATTTTAAGGTCCCAATCATCTCTATTCACAGTGCATACCTTAGTAAGTTCATTCTCCAAAATGTTATTAAATTCTTCTATTGTTCCATTGGCTTGATGATGATAAAGGGTACTCTTCTGATGATAAAATTGGAACTCTTTAGTCAATGCTTCAATAGCCTTATTTAGGAAGTGTGAACCTTGGTCACTCATCAAAATGTTCGAACATCCAAATCTAGACAATATGTACTCAAAAATAAACTTCACAACAATATTTGCATTGTAGTCCCTTATTAGTTGTGCTTTAGCCCATCTTATCAAGTAGTCAATCGATGTAATTATGTATCTTGAACATGTCCTCTTTCTAGGTGGGTTGATGGGTCCAACAAAATCAATGGCCCACTTATCAAAATCCTACAATGTAACTTGTGGTACCAATGGAATTTCATCTCTTCTAGAAGGCTTCCTTGTTCTTTGACACACATCACATGCTCGGTAGTACTCCTTCACATCTTTATGTAGTGTAGGCCACCACAATCCTACTCTTGAAATATTTTGCGTGGTATCTTTTCCTGCATAGTTTCCACCAGCTGCGCCCCCATAAGCCTCTACTAGAATCATTTGTCTTTCATGTTCAGGAACATATCTGCATAATATCTCATCTAGTCCCATATTTATGAAAATTTAGTTTCCTTAACCACTGTTTTTTTATTTTGATGCATAGTATACTCTAAAGGGTCCATTCTTGTGGTAAAAAAGTGAATGATATCTATAAAATGGTCATCTGCAACTCTAATTGTAAATATCTATGCATCAGGGAGATTATCCTCTATGCTGGTTGGTTCTTCCCTTGTTTCTAGTCTTGATAGATGGGTAAGTCCTGTATTCAGTCAACCTTTTTTAGCAATGATCTCAAAGTCATATTCCTGGAATAACAGTAATCATCTGCAAATATTTCCTTCTAAGACAGACTCATTAACTAAATATTTCAATGTAGAATTATCTGTAAACATTTTAAAATGTGACCCCAGCAAATAATGTCTAAACTTATACAAAGAATATACCATGGCCAGTCCTTCCCTTTCTATTGTGGTGTAATTCTTTTTTTCTTTAGATAACTTTCTACTTACAAAATATATAGGATGATCAATCTCTCCTGCACCAGGTTCTGCTAGTACCACTCAAAAAGATATACAAAAGGCATCCATAGGGACATGGAATTCCTTATTCCGATCATGGAACACTAATATAGGTGCATTTACCATTTTTTCTTTTAATATGTCGAGGCACTTCTGAAATTCTTCATTTTGCATCCTTCTTCAACAATTTCTCCGTAGGCGTAGTGATTTTAGCATGCTCCTTGATGAAATACCTGTAATACCCAGTATGTCCCAACGTAGTGCGAGCTGTCTTATTGTCTTAGGTGGAGGTAAGTTGAAAATGATAGCAATATTAGCAGGTCCACCATTAGTCCTTGATTACAAATAGTATGTCCCAATAATATGTTGAAAGGTACACAAAATATGCACTTCCTTAGGTTCAAAGAGATCTGATACTATCTACATGTGTTAAGCATAAGTCTTAAACTTCCAACATGTTTTCTCAAAAATCAAAATGCTATCCAATCATCAAAGTATACCTCTAAAACCTTGTGGATATATTCCTTAAAAGTTGCAACCACCACCATTAGATGATAACCCAAGAATCCATTTGTAAAAGAGTAACATTCCTGACCTCCTACATTGTCTAGCACTTCATATGTGAAAGGGGTAGCGAAGGGATCATGTATATATGCATCATTAAACTTTCTCAAATCAACACAAATCCTAATTTCTCCTTGAGCCTTATTCTCTTGCACCACCATAGAACTTACCCATTCTGATTCTTCTACAAGTTCAATAATTCTTGTTGTTATCATCTTATCAAGATATACTTTCTTGATGTTATCATCTTATCAAGCTCTACTTTCACTTTCTCCTTATACTTCAGTTTCAACCCTTAAGGTATTTTTTTGACGGGCTTCACAACAGGCTTAAGGGGAATCTTCATGACTCCTCGATCTCCTATTATACCCTTCATTTCTGAAAACTTGGTGGGAAATAGTTATTGATATTCATGAAGTAAATCTGAAACTTTACTGACTGTTTTCTCATCCTAATAGGCTCCTATTGTTACAAACTTGGATTCCTTCTCTAATCCTATGTTCACCTTCTTGGTCTTCAGTGGCTTCGTTTATATGGTATCTCTAGCTTAGGTCTAGTTACTTCGCAGTATCCTTCTAACTCTACTATGTCGATGTTGTGAGGATCTTCTTCTTCATTTGCAGTAAGGTTATAACACTCCAATGCATTTTCTATCTGCACAACCCAATTAGGTTGCTACCATGTCAGTGGGGTTACATTCTCATAGGTCCTCTTCCTAATTGCCTGATTGGCCAAATATATGTATGGACAATCATCCTCAAAGATGAATGTTAATATGAAGCCATCAACCATGTCCGCCCATTTTACTATACCATGTCGAAGCTCTATTTCTAGGTACCAGTTCTTAGGGATTGTCTATAATGTATGAATGAATCCATGTACCCGTTCTTGCTATGGAACCTCCTTCGACATTGTAGTGCATAGCTGAATATTCTTCCTAGGATTAGTTTCACCATGACATTTTATCTCCATCTCTGTATCTATCTATCCAAACCTTATCCCCATCAATCTTCGACATTCCTGCCAACCTCCTGTATTCTTCTCTTGTGCATTCTACCATCTAGCAGGGGTAGATTTCAGGGCTATACCCAAGGTTGAAAACCTTTGATTTTATGGAAATTTTTCTTCATAATCAATACGAAAATTATTTACATCACCTAAGCCATCACAATAAGGCAGGTTACAGACCTCGAATATCATACAACAAACTGATTTGGTAATTCTTACACAACGCCTTGTGGATACTTCATGCAACCTATTCTTCCAGTTCTCCAACTCTTCTTCTGAGTCTAAGGTACAAGAAATATCATTCTCCCAACTCAACTTTCCTTTTGTAGTAGGGTTAACACAATATTTTTCCTTCATTGTCATTTGATAGATATTGTCTATGTCAGTTGTGCAATATTATTCTTTGACTGGTTATGTATATCTTACTCCTTCTGATGGATCCAAGGGAACAATTACTCTCATATTATTTACTTCAAATATCATTTGTCTCTTCTTCAGATTAATTATGGCCATATTGTCAAATTTCGGGTCAATTCCAAGCAATGCAGGATAAGGGTTACTATCATAGATTATCTCTATTACTTCAAAATCAGCAATAGTGCGAACTCCTTCAATATCCACTGTGACACCTAGTAGTCTTCCTAGAGGGAAGATATTTTGCTAATTTTCCATCCTTAACTGAATAGGTGACCACTATAACTTTGGCTTACCCATTAAGTCCCATGTATGCTTCGTTAAGAAATTAGCATCAGATCCCAAATCCAAAATAATTTGATCCATCTCATACTCTCCTATCTGCAAATTAAGCCTCATATCTCTTCTGGTTCTCTTATGTTGATGAAAATTATTGCGTGCATCTCACTTCACGATGTTTCTTTGGATGCATAAGAATCTATCAAATCCTAAAGCCCTTCTACAACCTTTTGATCTCTTAATAGTTTCATACAAGTCAGCAAAAAGGACTTTAAAATACCTACTCAATTTGTTGAATCCCAGTCTTATGTCAGAGCTTGATCTTGTGTTAGAGCTTGGTCCTGTGTCGAAGCGGATGACACATCACATTTAATTTTCTGAACGAGCTTTAGCTATGCACTAGAGGTTGAAGCTCCAACATCCATAAAACTTTGCTTTGCTTCCATAAATACTTCTTTTCCTTTTTGAATATCAAAAATAGGAACTTTCTCAGCAGTCTTTCTTACCCATGTATTTTCTAATTCTTTATTTTCATCTGTTTTATCACTATCGATCACAACTCCACTTCTAGTGACAATACTAATTCGAGTTTCATCGGTCCTCCTTTTAGCAGTCATCATTTGAATATTCTATGTCAGTTGTTGATTTCTTTTTGCTTGCATCTTCACTATAAGTACGTGAAATTCTTCAATTACATGGTCAAAGGATTTGTTGTACTTACATGTCATTGTGGGATTATGATAGTCTCTTGCAAAATGAACTTCTTGGCCGCATTTATAGAAAATGATCTATCCACGTCCTCGACCAGCTCCACCACCTCTACCTCTTCCTTGATAACCTCCTCGACCACGGCATTGTGCATTGTCCTCATGTCCATTCTCTTATACTTGCATTATATAAGTGTCGTCACCGTGCTCCATCATTAGTTCGTAAGCTCGAAACTTATTCTCATTGTGTCCTACTGATTTACAAAACTTGCAATATAGATTCCACAGGGTTTGTACATATTTCTGTAACAAGTAACAGTCTTCTGAATGATGTTGGCCTATAGTCTTACATATTTTTCACCATATTCTGGATTCTGCATTCAATTGATTCAATGCCCCACTATCCATGTAATTTTTTAGGATAGGGCACTATTATTTAGAATGGCCCTCCGATCTGCACTCCATACACCATAATTCTTCTCTAACTTCTTTGATTTTATTGATGTCTTGTATCTATAGGGTTAGGTTTTCCTATTGACCCTGAATCTTTTTCATTACTGCATTAGTATCTCCTATAGGCGAAACTTCCAATTTTATCGCAATATCTAGGACTTCATCTTGACTTTCTATATTTTGTTGTGTCAATGGCAATCTGATAAGCGGTAGCAGCACAACTATAAACCATTCTTGATGTTGTTGCGGAGCTATGTCAAATATTACTTGATCTAATAACACCTTAAACATCTCATCAAACTCCTAAATAGACTCAGTAGGTTTCTGTTTGATCTCTTTTAACTCGGTGATGCACTGTGACTCAGACTTCAGTTTCTTAAACTCTCTTATGTTCTGATTATTTAAATACTTCATATACCATGTCAATGCTCTATCTTAGAACGTCTTGGATTATGGGGGCCTGACCCAGGTTCAGATTTATTTAGCCAAACAAATCTCTACACTACTGGCCCTTTCAACATCAGCCCAGGGAGCACGGATTGAAGTCTCATCTAAAGCAGTATGGGGGGATGTTGGAACCAAGTTTCCACACCCTTGAGATGGATGTGATGTCGGTTTAGTCGAACTAAAACTGCCTTCATGCAGGTCGCTTCGTGCACTATTCTACCTTTCAATACCTTCGTGATTTTTTATAATTGACTTTCACATAGCCCTTACCAGGGGCTGAAGTCCTTTCACATTGCTAAGGCATCAAATTGTGGTATCTCCTAAACTACGCGAAGTATCTTACTTAGATTATTAATAAGTCTTGATTATCTTTGCGTAAACAGATATTCTATATTACGTTCACTTAACCAATACAATTATACACATTCATGCATCATATAAGCATTAAAAGTGAAATTCATACCCAATATAATAGATGCATAAAATAGGAAATAAAGACGCAGAATTGATAGAAACTTCTCTTTATCAATACTTCCACTGTTTATAGACTCAACTCACACAGTGCACTCAATTTCAGGGGTCTGCGCACTCAGCTGTGGAGTATTAGGCCTCTGCGCACTCAGCTGTAAAGCCTCTTCCTACGCTATGACCCAAAACTAGACTTTACACTTCAGAACTATCTCGCATACATCATATATTTTCCATATTGTGATCTGCTTAGCTGCTTTAACTACTTAGAGCTTCGCTCTATTTATACAATCCCATGGTCTACGGACCATGGGTATATCTTCTACAGCCAAAATTACATTATCAAAATTAAGGGCAGACAACCCTATGACTCTTGAACAAACTGTGTGCTCTGCGCCCACAAAATGCAGAGTCTTTACATTGGAATTACAAAATTGACCAAAATTTGGGCCATAAGCCCCAAAACTTCCCTTGGGGTATCCCATACCAAATAGGCCTCCAACACAAATTGTGACTCACCCTCGAGTCACTCTGTAGATGCAGAGATCTTTGCACGAAGACCTCCCAACTCTGATTGGATCGATGCAAGTTCAGTAGCACACTGAGCGGCTGCCTACTAAACTTCCTCTACGTGTTGTTCAGTGATCGTTGTCGTCGAACTGTTTCCTTGAATCCTTTCCTAAGTTGCTTATAGATGTGTGAGCTTTGGTTCAATGGAGGTTGTAATGGTATATGCCTCATCAATCCATGGCTGCAGGTGTGCTTTGAAAACGGCTTCCTTGTGCCGAGCAGCATCCACCTGCTCCTTGAGCACCTTTGCCTGTTGCATCCTTGTGAGTCTTTATATAAGGGAAGCTATTTGCGTAGGCCCTTTTACCTCATCATATCTTTGCTACAGCTCGCACGCCTCTGTCTCCATGCGCTCTATGTTCAGGTCCTCCTACAAGGTGGTGAGGACCTCAAATGATTGCTCGAATAGCTTTGTGCAGTTTGTCACTACACTGTTAACCATCGCCATTTCTGTTGTGATTATGGTGGTGCATTGTTCCTTGACGTACAATGGAGTTGAAGGCTGCGCCTTCAAGTGCAATTATTCTATCTAAAGTTTTAGCTCCAACTAAACCCTGGCCATTTCTACTCTAGTGTCGTGTACCCCAGATACTAACTTTTGGACGCGCGCCTCCACCGGTTCCTCTGCTTGGAAGGCCAACTCTAGGACCATCTAGCAGGGTTCCTCCACCATCTACAATATTTGTATGTTCTATGCCACTGCCTTGTTGCGTTGCAGGCTCAACTATTCAATGTTGACGCGCTGCTTGCTCATTACCTATAACACGCTACTCTCCCTGGAGCGTAGTTCTGTAGTGACTCCATCCTACAAAATATAGAGCGTCTCCCGAGGGAGCGCAACCATGTTCAACCCAACGCCCTTCAGGCTACTAATCATAGGCCTGTGAGCCTCACTTTCTATAATGAGTGCTCCATCTGGTAGCACTATTGTGCAGGTCATCCTAGTGCGTAGCAAATTTCCTCGGCCACGGATGTGCCGACTGTGAGGCTGATTGACACTGTGCTAGCCTATGAAGTGCACACCTGCAACTCTTGTATTTACATATGGAGAGCCCCCAATACCATCTGGTGTTGCTCCTCAAACTTTTGGAGGGCCTCCGCAGTGACCTGCCTCACCGTTTCACCAATATCGTGCAAGTCTCCTTCAGTAAGGGTGATACGGTCAAAATATGTTCTTGAGGCCTTTGTCTTCTTTCACAACCCTACCTACTCTCTTGGGCATGGACATTTTAGCTAGGTGGACGTTGTCTGCAAGTCTGCACCACCTTGTTCTCTATCTATTTTTGGCTTGGGCGAAGGTGACTTTTTTCCTTCGAACTCTTCTTTTGTTGTTCCTTCGCCAACTTCACAGCGTCGCATGCCGCCTAGGCCTTAGCCACTGCTTCTTCCTTCCTGCGTTTTTTCGCCAGCTGCACCATCCGCGGTTTCATTTCTTCCTTCTTCTGCTATGCAACAAACTTCTTTCATTCCACTACGGAGGCAGCTGGAGTGTGCCACTCTGGCGGTCAAGACTCAAGGACCATGAAAATTACATTGTCAGTCGCTAAGGTAGCTCATGCCACATCTTCATAGGGTCCTTTCGTGCCCTGATGAAGACATGGTGGAAGTCTACTTTGAACTTCGCAAAGCTTTGTAGACTGTTGTAGACCATGGGTGATAACTGCAACTTGCTATTAATCCCCATTCTGATGCTCATCTCCATGAGCACCCAAAAGATCTTACTCTCCCTTATCCTTTGTGTGTCCTTGTTTTCCCATAGCGAAGCGTACTTCGCTACCTCTGGAAGATCCTGCACGATCGACGAGAACTGGCTATATTCAAGCAGCTCCCATGCCACCAGCACTATCGACAACAGGAACCATGCATAATGGAATGTTTTACCCTGCTCTTGTGCCTCACGAAATTTCTCAAGGAACTCACCACATAGATAGTTTGCTGAGTTGAATTGGACCCCTTCTACGCATTACGCTGCTAGTGCAACCACCGGCGCGGGCACCTCATCTGTTAGGCCCTTATACTGTTAGTGTAACCCCTTATTGTTATTAGTAAACCCCATTATTATATTTTTGTGTCCATGTAGTCCCCATATTGTTATTATTGTGCCCCATAGAAGCCCACTATTGTTATTATTGTGCCCTTACATTATTTTTGTTATGTCGGTTCTGATTATATTATGACCCCTTAGACTCCTATATATAGAAAGGAGGTCTTGTCATTTGTATCATCAGATTGTTCATTTGTGTAATGTAAAGGAGGTTTCCCCCTCAAAGAGGGTGAATTATAAGGCATTGATCTATCTTTTCTATCTTTTTGTGAGCTGGTTTCATAACATTTGGTATCAGAGCTTTGGATTCTAGGGTTTTGTTTCTCCAAACAGGTCATCGTGAAATTTTCGCTATAACTTTTTCTGTGATGTTTCCAAAGCTAAAAAAAAAACCCATTTTAGAAGAAATCACACTAAACCTTGGGTCCAAATTTTAGATCTTCTCTCACTATATTTACGGAGATATGATATGAGGAAGTTAGGGTTTTTCCAAGCTCCTAAATTTCATCTAAAATAGGTTATCGTGGAATTTTTGCTATAACTTTTTCACTACAAAATTTCAGAAGATAACAAAAATATCATTTGAGAATAAATTGGTCTGAACCTTAGATCCGAATTTCAGATCTTGGCTCGCTATATTTTCGGGTATATGATCTGAGGAAGTTAGGGTTTTTGTAGACTCCCGAATTACATCCTAAACAGGTGGCCTTGGAAAAATCATCATAACTTTCTCTCTGAGCATCATATTGAAATTTCGTAAGAAGTTATAGAAAGAGCACAGACTTTATTTTGTTTAGGTATAATTTTCAGAACTTAAAGTTGAAACAATGACATGTGGAATGTCGTACAAGTTCACTCTATGGAAATAATCTATAATTAGGTCATCGTGGGAGATTGGGAATAAATCCTTCTTCCGGAATCCAACTGTGATCAAACTTGCGGAGTTAGAAAGAGGATTCAGAGGGATATTATAGGCCAAAAATTCAAAACTTAAAGATCTAAAATTATAGAGTTACAATAATTTCAAGATTGAGTTCCTAAAATAAAGAAAACGTGAGATGAGGAAGTTTAATGGCAAGGATCTCGTAAATTGGATACTATAGATGGAGAAATATTTTGATCTACATGGTGTACCACTATTACAAAAGTTACGTATTTCATCTTTATATTTAGAACCGGGTCAATTTTTATGGTATAATGGGATGTGTTCTTGTAAAACACTTGTCACTTGGTCAATTTTCATGGAAGAAATGATAGCACATTATGAGGATACAAAGAGTAACATATTCTTTAGCTAATTGATAAATCTCAAACAAAAGGGTTCAATGGCAGAGCACATTGATAATTTCAAAAAT
This sequence comes from Pinus taeda, assembly GCA_000404065.3. NCBI lineage: Eukaryota > Viridiplantae > Streptophyta > Pinopsida > Pinales > Pinaceae > Pinus > Pinus taeda. The sequence goes on from APFE030176999.1 coordinate 10,752, forward strand.
TTGAATATAAGGGTAAATGATATTCCAGAGAAGCAAAGGGTTGATGTATTCATACGTACTTTAAAGAATAACATTCAACATGAGGTTCGTCTTCGGGGACCTAATTCATTGGAGAAAGCATTCAGGTGGGCAAGAAAAATTGAAAGCGAAATTATGGAAACAAGGAATCCCACGACTCATGACTATAATTATGGAAGTGTTTTTTCTCCTAGCCTTCCACAACCTACAAGGTTTACACCGCAA
>APFE030177007.1:0-33407 GCA_000404065.3 Pinus taeda
ATTAAGACTTAGGTTTACAAGGAAAAAAGTAGACACTATGTTTATTTCAAATTAGTTGATGATCATCATATTTTTTTGGTCTTTGTATGTGGATGATATATTTGTTATTGGAAATGATAAGGAAAAAATCTAAGATATCAAAAATTGGTTGTCCTCTAGATTTGATATGAAGGATATTAGTGCTATAAATTTCATTTCGGGTATGGAAACTAAAAGAGGTTAGGCAAATAGGAAACTCTGCATAAATTAGAGGAAATATGTCAATACAATATTGTAAAGGTTTAATATGTGGGAATCTAAACCAATAAAGGTTCCTATTCTTGTAGGTGTAAAGTTATGTGTAGATCGATGTCCCATGACAAGACACTGGAAGACGAAGAGGAAGAGGAAGAGGCCATGTCATGTGTTCATTATGTCAATATGGTTGGCATTTTGATGTTTGTAGTGGTATCATAAAAAATCAAACATTACACAAGCAGTGGGAATTATAATAAAGCATATGTCAAAACCAAGAAAGGAGTATTGGGTAATAGTAAAGAGAGTTTTAAAGTATTTGCATGGCATTATTGGTTATTAATTATGTGAGAATGATAGAAAATCATTGGACAAAGTGTTGAACATACATGGCCTTTGTTGATGCAAACTAAGCTAGAAAATTTAATAGTAGAAAATCTACAAACGGATATATGTTTAACATTTTTTGAGTCCAACTAAAAAATGGAATACGTGTCAACCACTCATGCAAGAAAGGAAATCATACAGTTACAAAGTTTGGTTTCAATTATTGGATTTGCATAACAAGTTGCAAGGATGGATCGTGACCATCAAAGTGCAACATATTGTAACATCCTTTATTATTATTTTCCAGCTAACCCAACTACTTCAAAATTTGCAGACTGGGTATTCAGTTGCTTCCTCTTTTGCCCATTACAGAGATCCTGTTTTCTGATTTGGATTATCCCAGGGAGTTGGTGGATTGGGCGAGCGAAAGCCAAGATGGGTGGAAGGGAGTTGGTGGATTGGGCGAGCCGCTGCTCTCGAGAAGGTAAAGTCTCTCACCAGCTACGACGATGGGAATTCTCTGACCAATTTGTTGTGGTGGCTGTACACGAGAGCCGGATGATAAGTTTCACAGCCGTGCACGATTTTGTTGTGCCTGTAGTCGTTTAGATTTGCTGTAAAGTTGGAATGTCTCGATCATGTCTGATGTTTTCAGCTTCATCGAAAGTATAGAATAGTGTATCACCTTCATAGAATGGACATCTGTCTATTATTCTTGGTCATAAATAAAGGGATCTGGCCACCCAAATTGGTCCCGATCTGACTTTGTCAAGAGTTCTCCATACGTAACGTACAGAACATTACTTCATCGATTGATCCATTGACAAACAACGAACACCATAGATTAATTAACAAAAGTTAATTTTTTTCATATTGGGATATTTTCGTAAAAAATAACGGAGTTTTTTCAACTCCATTTGTTTGGGAAGATAGTGTGTATATATATTTATATATAATATTTTCAAAATTAATACATATGCTTGTCCTTTAATTATATAATATACTTTTCTTTATGTGATATAAATGTTTAAATATTCATCAACAATGTTTAAATTATGAAAATATAATAAAATGTTAATTAGATTTACACATTAATAGTTACAACAAATATGATTTTATTCTTATTAATAGTGAGAACAAATCTGATTTTGTTCTATTAATACTCAATTATTGTTATATATTTAATTTTTCAAATTATGATAGATAATAGTGCTATGATGAAATGTGGTGGTCAATGGGTAGGAACACATATTTAACATAAGTATATTTAACACAGATTTTATTCGGAATCAAAATCAAGAAAATAAGATTTTTTTTCTTATTATATATTTTACAATGTTAAAATACAATATGTATGTCCTTTACTGTTCATAAACTCAAATTCTATTAAACAACTATAGTTCCTTAATTAGAATTACAAAAGCATGGGTTGAACTGTCATGCACCACAAAATCACTAAAACTAAAAGTGCACCTAAACCCACCAAAAATGGATGCAAAAACTACCCATATTTTTTAGGGACTCTACCCAAAAATCCTCGGGTAGGGGGCTATTGTGCCCCTTATGACCTCCTCTATTGTGATTGACACATATCAATTATGCTTGAGTCCAATCATGCAAAGAACATAGCAGATACAAAACATTATCCCAGTTGTTTTTTCGCATACAGGAAGTCACAACAATGCATGGTCGATAAATCAAGTCATCTATGCCCATTGTTTCCTTACACCAAGAGAACTTATTAGTTCTTATAAACTTTTTAGTGAATCTGCAACATTTTTCAAAGTGTTTACCTTCATGAGTAGTACCTTCTTTCAAGCATGTATCTCCCAAGGTGATATTGAACATCAATATTCTTTGTTTTAGAGTGATAAGTAGGGTTATTTGCTAGGAAGATGTAATTTCCCCAATTTTTGGTTTATCTTGTGATGTGATTAGAGGATATTTCCATAGCTTGTGTCAGTTAGGTCATAGGAGTGCAAGTACCCCATTTGGTGGCCTGGACGGTTTAGAGGAATTTTATGGGCTTTGACTAGGATCGCTTGCCATACATTTTCCATATTTCATCATCAGGATTAGTTTTGCAAATTTCAATCTTGCTTTCGTTGCATTTCGACGATTCTTGTAAACGGAGGTTCTCACCAGGGATATTTTAATTATTTATGTTTAAGGTGATATTTGGGGATGCTTATTTTGAGGAACACCTCAATGTAATAGCTTGTTGAAATCAAGAATAAAATATCTAGAGGGCAAGATAATATAAAGGAGCTTTAAGGTGGTCGATGTGATCATGGTGGTGAATTAAGCATTTCTCGAGGCTAAAAGTGACTCTAATTAGTTAATAAAAAGTCACTTTATTAAATAAAAATCACCCTAGTTGCTTCTTTTGGAGATCACTTTAGATCTTCCACATGCATGAATCAAGGAATTTGCATGTGTTTGGAGTGGATTTCCAAAGAAGAAACCCTTGATTGAAGGCTTAATTTTCTGAGCTTTAGTTATTGTGATTGCTAAATCATCTTCAGGGAGAAATCAGGGGTTTTCAAGGACAATATTGAACCCTCATTCCAGACCTTCTTTTGGTAGCAAAACCTTCTTTGTATTGAAATTTTTAACTAAGGATGCTAAGTTCTATTATGGAAGTGGAGCATCATTTGTGGTTGACGAATCTACCAGAGGTTGAATTCATCATTCATGGAGACCACATTTATTTGGCAAATAGATTTTCTTTTGGAAGTCAGGTTTCATCTATGTGCATGGCCAAATTCTAGTGAAATATAAATTCTCAAGCATTTTGTGAGGCCAAATTTGTCCTTAGAGATTGATTCCATAGGAGGCCAATTTACATCTCTAAGGAGGGTCAAATATATTTCTACTTGTGGGTCAAATTTTTGGTTGTTAGAGGGTTGATTTCCCCTTTTTAGAGGTCAAATTAGTAGGGTTTCAAGAGGAGGTGTTTTCAAGGGTGCATTAATCAAGTTTTGTCTCAAATATTTATGTAAATTTCCTCCAAGAACTCCATTAATAATATATTGATGGAATTGCAACAATTCATATAATTTAGGGGTTGTAGATTATTATTAAAAATTTTGGTGATTTTTGTTGAATGAAATTGTGTAAATTTTATGGTGTTTTTGGAATAAAAAATCATTCTGTAAATTTTTGAAGAAAATTGTTGATATTTTAGAAAAATAATAAGAAGAGACATTACAGTGGTATCAGAGCATGTTCTTGGCCATCTGTGGGTCTGAAGAAAAGTAATTACAAGAATGAAGGTTATAGAACCATATTTAAAAGGGAAAGTTGAAGGTGATAGGGGTAAAGGACCCCTGGGAGATAGAGAAGATTCAAAACCAAACAACACAATAGCTAACATCAATGAACTAATCAAGATGCCAAAGATGTTGATTGGGACGATGGGGCAGTGGACTAATGCCACATTGGGGATTCAGGGTCATGAAGACAATAGTGGAGAAAGGGGATCACACTCAAGCGAAGGGAGTCATGCTTGCACTAACATCTGAGCCATGTATCATGCTAGCTTAAGGGTTGTTAACGAGGATAATTCCATAGTGGAAAAGGCTCGCGTAGAGATTTGGCAATATATGAAGAATGCAACAGGGCACTAGAGCGTGATGAGTCATGGATGGAGAAGGATGACTCTTCTAAGAAATATGGAAAGGAACATAGATTTGATTGGGATGAGTCTACAAATCATGAGATTCTGTAAGAAGAAAGGAGTAAGAATAACCAAAAGACAGGAATCCAAGCTAGAAGTGTCATAGGGTTTTCCATCACAAGGCATGTGAACATTTTTAAATGAAGCCATAACACAAACTTTGATACACCATTAGAGATATAATATGAGGTTGATAACACCCATGGGTGTGAGAGGAACTTAGACCTACCTCGTGAGATTTATGAGTCATCTATATTGGAGAGATCATTGAAGGTTGAAGTTGGAGAGGTGATCAAGACAATTGAGCATCCATCTTTGGGGCTAGCCATTGATGAGGTGCAAGTAGGTGTAGAGGCATCCAACAGGGTCATAAGGCATTCATATAAGGGCCATAAGGATTTTTTCAACTTCATTTTTTGGGAAGAGAATGCATATATATATTTATATAGAATATTTTCCATTTATGTGATTATTTGAATATGGAAAATTTAATATTTCAAACATAATATTATCAAAAATAGATTGCTTAACAAAGTTTTTGTTGTTGTTGTTGTCATATTGAGATATTTTTGTAGGAAATAATGTTTAGGCAAGATGCTAAGGCTTTTTTCAACTCCATTTTTTTGAAAGGGAATGTAGATATATCTCTATATAGAATATTTTCAATTTATATAATTATTTGAATTGAATTAGACATTTTTTTTTCAACCATGTCTCTCACAAAGTTGAATTGAACATTAATATTCTTTGTTTTAGAATGATAAGTAGGTTTCTTTGCTAAGTAGATGTTATTCCCCCAATTTTTGGATTACCTTGAGATGTGCTTGGGGAGATTTCCAAAGCTTGTGTCACCTAGGTCATAGGAGCAAGATTGCACCATTGGTGGGCCTAGAGGGTATGGAGGAGTTTAATGGGGTTCAATTACAATCACTTGCCATATTTCATCACTAGGATCAGTTTCACACAATTCAGCATTGGTTTCATTGCATTTCGACAATTCTCATAAAACAACCTTATTATAAGGTATATTTTGATTATTTATGCTAAAGGTGCTATTTGGGGAAGATTATTTGGAGGAAGACATTATTGTAATAGTTTGTTGGAATCATGATGAAAAGATATACATGGAAGCATGATGTAATGGCTTTGTGGTGACTGGTGTGATCATGGTGGTCAATTAAGCATTTCTTGGGATTAAAAGTGACTTTAATTAGTTAATAAAAAGTCACTTTATTAAATAAAAGGGGGGAGTGTTATTTATTATTTAATTGGAGAAAGGGGTCAAAGTCATTTGGAGAAAATAAGAAAACCCACTTAGTGACTTTATCAATTAAAAATAAAAATAAAGGTGCTTTTGGAAGGTTGTAGAAAGATCCAATAAATCATTAAAAATGAAGAGGGGGTCACTTCTCAATCATTCTATTCTATTAATATTTGCTTTGAAAATCAATTTGGCTCAAGTGAGTATTGTGTGAGCATTTCAAGCAAAACTCTTCAGCTGATTTTGATGGACTTAGAGTGCCACCCTAGTTGGTTTTTTGGGGAGATCACTTTAGATCTTCCACTTGCATTAATAAAGGAATTTAAAGGTTTTTGGAGCAAATTTCCAAAGGAGAAACCCTTGGTTGAAGGGTTAATTTTTTGAGATTGTTTATTTTGATTTTTGGATCATATTTAGGGAGAAATAGAGAATTTTCAAGGACAAAATCGAACCCTCATTGTATATTTTCTTTGGGTAGCAAATCCTTCTTCTCTAGATTTGAATTTTTAGCAAAGGAGGTTGAATTGTATTATGGAAGTGGAGCATCATTTGCAGTGGTTGGATTTACTAGAGGTCGAATTTATTTGGCAAGTAGATTTTCTTGTGGAAGTTGAATTTCATCTATGTGCAGGACCAAGTTTTGTTGAAATTTAAATCTCCGGCACTTTTGGAGGCCAAATTGCTCCTTAGTGATCGATCCCATGGGAGGTTGATTTACATCACCAAGGAAGGTCACAACAGAATTTTACTTGTGGGTTGAATTGTTGGTTTTAAGAGGGTTGATTTTCCATTTTTAGAAGTTGAATTTGTAGGGTTTTAGGAGAAGGCTTTTTTAGGGGTCCATTAATCAAGTTTTGTCTCTAATATTTTTCTAAATTTCCTCCAAGCAATCCATTAATAAAATATTAATGGAATTGCAACAATTCATATTTATAGGTTGTATATTCTTATGAATTTGTTGGTTGTTTTTGTTGAATGAAATTGTGTAAATTTATGGTGTTTTTGGAATAAAAATTCATTCCATAAATTTTTGAAGCAAATACTTGATATTCTAGTAAAATAATAATAAGGGGTATTATAGTGGTGTTAGACAATGTTCTTGGCCAGTTATTGGCCTGAAGAAAATTAATGTCAAGAAGGAAGGTTATAGAACCAAATTCAAAAGGGGAAGTAGAAGGTGACGAAAGTCAAATTCCCGTGGGAGACAAAGAAGATTGAAAAATAAACAATATGATAGCTACCATGAATGAAATGATCGTAATGCAAAATTTGTTGATTGAGATGATTAGGTAGTGGACTAATGCCACATTGGGGAATTGAGGTAGTTAAGACAATAGTGGAGAAAGGGGCTCACACTCAAGTGAAGGGAGTCAAGCTCACACTAGCATCTAAGCCATATATCTTGTCAGCCAGAGGGTTACTAAAGAGGAGAATGCCACAATGGAAAAGGTTGATGTAGATATTTGGTGACTATATGAAGAATGTAACAGGGCACTAGAGCATGCTGAGCCATGGATGGAGATGGAGAACTCTTCCAAGAAATATGGAAAGACACATAGATCTGAGAGGGATGGGTCTAAAAATCATGAGCTTATGTAGGTATAAAATATTAATAAGAACCTAAAGGCATGGACTTGACCCAGAAGAGTCATAGGGTTCGCAATCACAAGGCATGTGAAAAATTATAAATAGTGCCATAAGACATCCTTGGATACACCATTAGATCTATGATGTGAGGATGATAACACTCATGGGTGTAAGAGGAATTTAGATTTGCTTCATGATATTTATGAGTCATTTATGTTAGAGAGCCCATTGAAGGCTCAAGTTGCAGAGGTGGTTGAGAGAGTTGAGCATCCATATTTGAGGCTATCCATTGATGAGGTGTAAGCAGGTGTAGAGGAATCTAGCAGGGCCACATGGATTTCAAAGGAGAGCCACCACAGAGTTTGAGCATCTGAGGGAAGGTATATTAGTGATGAATAAGAAGTCCCAGACACTCCAATGCACCATCTAGTAGTAGATCGGTGAACTTGAGGACCTTGGAGTGGTATGTGTTGATTCAGTGGCCAAGCTTTGTAGCATTGGGGGAAAACTAAATATCCTAACGAGGAAGTAAGGGGATCATATATATAGGGCTTGTTGAATTGTTATCCCACCTCTGTGCATTGGAAAGAGAGGTAGAGTTTCTTAGCCAGATCTTATGGGTTGACCAGGTTAGCGAGACAAATTTACATGAGTTGACCATGATGCAACATCGACATGGTGGGTTTGTTCTGTGTACAAGTGTTCGTGCATCCAATCCCTCTCTCGTGTTTGGATGGTGAAATATATTGAGTTGGAACCAAGTGGAGTGGAAAATAATTGTGGAGATACTCATAATCTAGGGTATAGATCAATAGGATCTTACGAACATTAGTGATACCAAAGGCCCAGGTTGGCATTGGCATCTAGGTGGGGCTTTCCATCATATACCATAGGTGTAAGACAACTAGGGACTTGACTAGTTGACTAAACCAATGATTGAGTGCACACATTCCTTCACATTTCCATCGAAGTCTCAATTAGTGCTAGTAGAATGTGTAGAATCTACGAGATCCCTTGGCACATTGTCCTTGTATGGGGTTGCAGGGTGGTCAACATGCATTGATAGGATTTATTCGGATGGGATGGAATTGGTATGCCACCAAGTAGGGAATTTTATGGAGATGATGTTCTTCCATTAATGTACTGGGCACAAGGGCCACCAAGGATCAACACAATAGTGACACCCCTACTGGCATGTGAGGAGCTATGTCATTCAGATTTACTAAGGCATATTAGGAGGGGTGATTCATATCACAAGGGATTCACTAGTGTAGTGACATATACATTAGCACATGCGGGATACTAGATGGTATAGGGTGGCACATTAATAGGTGGTGGTATCCATTGGTGTAGAGTGATATGTTTTGTGCAATCGTATGTAGAGGAGAACAATGATACATGGTTGTATGCAGTGGTGTATGGTGTTACACAATGAGATCTTAAAGTGTTTTCTTTGAGGATACCTCTTGATAGGGAGGTTAGGCATACTATTGGGTTTGGCTTACCCAATATTGGTGAGGGGAAATATGAGCATATCAGAGCATCATGTTCATCAAAAGTGATCTTTACTTAAGATATCATTATATCATAGGCAAAGAGAGGGAAATTCATAGGACCACCCTTGGGTATCCATATGGACTCTTGATCTCACCCTTTGGAACACACACACACCTATCACTCTCTAGTATTAGTTATAGTCATATAGGGTTTGGTTGTTTCCCCTTAATTCTCTCATTACTAGTAGCAGAATACAATAAGCTTATATGAGGCAGTTGAATGGGACACAATGCATGCTGGATAAGAGAGAGACTTGCCATTTTAGGCATGTGGTCGATGCACGATTTCATAGATAGAAACTTATGGATGGCGTGATCTACTGTAGAGGTAGGATATGTTCTTCCAATAAGTTCAAATTTAGGGAAATAATCATGAGAGAGCTGCATGATACAACTTTGGTACGAAATTCTAGGGCATTATGTGATCATGAGGTATAGTGGATGTTAGACCTATTTTATATGAGAGTGTTTAGTATCTAAGCAGTATTTGGGTACATCATCAAGAGACATGATAGCAAAATTTCACTATGTGATCTGGTAGGAGTAGGGTAGTTAGCATGCACTGGGTTGATTCTTGGTTCCTATTTCCCATCTATTAATTTGATACATGGATTAAAGATGAGGCAAAAATGGGTTACAATAGCTATTAGTACTACACAATAGCAGTTAGTAGATTTTGGGAGTTATGAACTTCCAATTTTGCTATGGGATTTAGGGATCTATTTTATTGATGGATCACTCCACTTCTTGATCAGAAGGGTTATGACAATGAGTGATCTAGTTCATTCTTGGGTTGACATGTGTGGGATCATTGAGGCCTTCACCATATGTAAAGGCAGGTTTCCCTTATTATTTCTCAGGATCAAGACTAGTCATGAATGTCCATTGAATGGAAAACTAAACCTAACTACCACATTTTCAACCATACTCAAGCTACCAACCAACTCTCAAAATCATCTTCGTTCAATGGAAGAGGATGGGGCGAAGGAGGCTATGGAGGACGTCGAGACGGTTATAATAGTAGGGGTTGTGGTCGTGGCCAAGGACAACAAATATTTTATTGTTATACCTACTAGGAATAGGTACATATTGCAATTGAATGCCCCTTAAAAGAAAATATTGATTTATTCTTCTGTAATATGTGTGGTCTAGGTGACCATTCTTTGGAAGACCATCCTAAAATTATAGAAAATTTCTTAAACAAAAGATCTATCAATCTACTACAAATTGTTCTTAAACATGAGATTCTAAATTCTAAAAACCTTCACGTAGTCACAAGGTCTGGCGTAGGGAGAAATAATAACAATCAAGAGCACTAAGTAATGCATCTAATCAAGAGTATGATGAAATATCCTCATATGCAAGGTCACAATGATTCAATGACAAAATTTGTTGAATTTTTTATGATAGAAAATGAAGAACAACACCTATATAAGGATTTAATCTTAGAATACTTCCTTGAACTTTTAAAGGAAGAACACTTTGTCTCTTGTCTTGTAGAATTGCTAAATATGTTGAAAAACTACAATGAAAATAGATAAATAGGAGAGAACATCAAACAACTATCACAAAGTAATTAGATAGAAGATCATGATCCACAACTAGATTTAAAAATATATGGTTTTATGGTTAAACAAGTTGTTGTTGACTTTGAATCGTAAGTAAATATTCTACCAACAGAAACATGGATTAGTATGGGATGAACAAACTTACACATAACATCTAACTATCTTAAATTGGCCGACCAAAGAATTATTAAACCAATTGGCACATTATGAAAAGTCCAAACATCTATAATGGGGATTCCAACGATAGTCAATTTTGATGTCATTGACTTAGTTGATAAAATTCTTGCTTGCCTAGAATTAGTCAGCCAACTGTGGGGATGAAGAAAGAAGGTGGCGATATCATTAGAAAATAAAAAATCAAACTAAAAGGAAACAATAAAAATATTATTATTCCTTTAGACCCTCGAGAAGGTAAAACATGGGTCGAAACTTCTCATGAAGAAGCTAAAATAAGGAATCTTTACAAAGTCTTACATAATGAATGCAACAATGTCGAACCAAATGCCTCTGGAAAAATTTTAATTGGGTCACCTCTCCCAATCAGATAAAACTCAGATGTTGAGCTATCTAAATGGAAGATTGAAAACTATGAATCAAAGGAAAACGAGTGTTAGACTATCCAAGCTATTTTGACATCAATGATCCCATCGTGTTATTCTATCAAATCAGTACTAATTATATGAGAAACAATTACTGAGAAACACTATCTTTACTTCCAATAGATCTAACAAATGATTTCAGTAACAATATCCATTTTAAATAAAGAGAATCCCATATCAATCACTTAGAACAAGTAACAAAATCTATTGGTGAGCAAGGATGAATACAAAATTTAGTACAACCTTTTATCGGTCAGTCAACAAGATGGTGGGACACCCATTCATCCCAAATCCAAACATAAATGACAATGAAAACCTATTTCACTAAACGGTTTGGAGGAAAAAATCTATATGTGCAAGCAAATATACCCACTTTTAGTGTTGGCCATGATCCTGTTGAACATATAAAAAATTGCACATTAGAATCTCAAAGAATTAGCTATAAAGACAAACTTATTTGTTCACATATGTTCCCAAATACCTTAGATGATATACCGAACAAGTAATAAAATTTAGAGGAAGAAAGGGGCTAATAACTCCAATGGAAAGAGTTAAAGGAAAACTTCATTAACAATTTTAAATTCAAACCAAAGGAATCATATTTAAAATATGCAGTCAAGAAAGTTAAAAAAATCACCATAGAAAAACTGGTTGATCAACATATATTAGTTAATGGTTTAGTAACTTGCAACTATATAGCTTGCACCATAGACCAAAAGAAGGCTAGTCAACTAGAAATGGAAGAAACACCCATCGGTTGCCAGAGATTTTCTTTGAATAAGCATCATCTTGAAATCACAAGAGAATTCAATCAATATGAAAAGTCACTAAAAATATATATAGAGAAACCAGATAAGTTAGATTTTCAACCTACTTGTCAAGAAGTAAAAGTTAGGGGAAAATGACTTGATGAATCAAAAGCACCTAACTAGATGGATGCAAAAATTAAAATATGAGAAGTAAACATATCAAATGATGATCAACCAAAAAAATTTCGGCTTGGTGATTATTGGTCGAAGAAAAAAATCACATAATTCATTGACTTACTTAAAGAATACCAAGACATATTTTCTCGAGACTATAAAGAACTAAAAGGATTAGTCGAGGAAATGAGAGAAATGAAGATCAATCTCATTCTCGAAGCTAAACCAATAAAGAAAAGACCATACAAATTAGTGCATAAATATAAACCCATTGTACAAAAAAACGTAGAGGGAATACTTGTCGTTGGTATTATATACCCCATAGAAACATCATAATGGGCAAGCCCTATGGTTTTTCAACTGAAGAATCATGATCTGACAAGGCTATTCATTTGTGACGATTATTGAGGATTGAATAAATTAACAGTCATTGATCCATTCCTGACTCCCTTCGCTAATGAGATTATCAATTAACTCACGGGGCACGAATATTACTGCTTTACAAATGGGTTCTCAAGATACAACCAAGTGTCCATAGTAGAAAAAGATTGATAAAAATTGAAATTTTTTACTGAATTTGGTTATTTTGAAGATAAACAGTGATGTCATTTAGACTAAAGAACCCACCTACAGTATTCTCAAGAATTGTTGTCAAAGTGTTTCAGGAATATATTTATAAAACCATGGTTGTATATTTTAACAATTAGACAATCTACACATTATTAAAGGATCATATTCAATGGATAATACTAATGTTGGAAAAATGCAAATTTATATGATTATCCCTGAATATTAAAAGATGTATCTTCGTAACACAAATTGGAATATGTTTGGGTCATGTTGTTTCAAAGGATGGAATTAAAGTCAATATGGAAAAAAAATAAGGTGATTTTAGATTTAAAGCCTTCGATCAACCAAAACAAATTAAAATATTGTTAGGGCGTACAAGATACTATAGAACATTTATCAGGCATTATTATGATATAACATTCCTAATCGACAAACTTTTAAAGAAAGACGTTCCTTTCATTTGGTTTGGCGAATGCAATGAATCATTCCAACTATTAAAAAATAAGTTAGTCGAGGCACCAATCCTCAAATTTCTAGACTGGTGTAAACAATTTCATGTACATGTTGCCATCAAATGTTGTAGTGGGATCAGTCTTAGCACAACCCAAAAATGAATTAATAGACCATCCAAGCACTTATGCTATTTGGAAGCTGAACAAAGAAAAAGAAATTATTCAACAATAGAACATGAAGCTCTAGTAATGATATTCACCCTACATAAATTTCAACATTATCACTTGGAAAACCCATTTATATTTTACACAGCCACCAAGAACTAAAATAAATTGTAAACAAACTAGTTCATCAAGGAATAATTTGTCGATGGCTACTTTTATTTCAAGAATTTGAATTTGAAGTTGTGGTTCGACCTGGTAAAAGAAATGTTGGCCCTGATCACCTATCTTGACTAGAATTGTAAGAGGAGCCATTGGACATCGATAATGATCTTCCCTATGCACATATATTAATGATTGAAGCAATCTAGATGAACTTGCTGACATAGAGGAATTTCTACATACTAGTAAAGGACCAGAAGGATTATCATAACAAAGGAAAAAGATACTAGCATTAAAGCGGCACCATATACATTGATAAATGGTCAGTTATATAAACTAGGAATTGATGAAGTACTTCGAATATGCGTCCAGGAACATGAAAGAGAAGTGATTATCGACGAAGCCCATAAAGGGGGAGTTGGAGACCATTACCAAGGAGACATGACTACTTGGAAAATAAGGCAAGTTAGTCTCTGGTGGCTGATAGTATTTCATGATTATCGAAAATGGGTACAAAATGTGATATATACTAGAGAATAGGACGACCTATACAAAAAAATCAAATTCCATTACATTCCATAGTTCCATCATTACCATTTGAAATATCGGTTATCGACTTTGTCGATCCATTTCCTAAAAGGCTAAACAAACATGCACAAAATATATCATAATTGTAGTTGAATATGTAACAAAGTGCAAAGAAGTAGAACATGTAGCATCCTGTATTAAATAAGTAGTAGCTAAATTCATATATGAAAATATAGTGACATATTTTGGCTGTCCCTTGGTCCTCATCAGCGATAGGGGAACACATTTTGTTAATGGCACAATTGAAGTATTAAAAAGGAATTTTATGATAGAACACAGAAAGACTATGACATATCACTGTCAAGCAAATGGTGTAGTTGAATCATTCAATAAAGCTATGCATAAAGGATTACTGAAAATGTGTAACATAGATAAAGATGATTGGGATGATGAAATTCCAATGATTTTATGGGCATATCGTACAACATACAAGCAGTCGACATGGTCAACGTCGTTTAAGATTTTCTATCGATAAGAAGTAGTTGGTTTTTCCACTTCTCAACAAACACATAAACCGTCTCCACTATACTAAAATATAGTATAAAGTTATAAGAACAATGCATCAGATAGTTACATCACTTATAGGAAGATCGAATGTACACATTATATCATCAAAAAATTAACAAATAACAGCAAAAGCATGGCACGATTGAAATCTTCAACCTAAACATCTTCAATTCGGAAATTTAGTCCTATTGTATGGTAATCAAGTCGAAGGAAAACCAAAGAAACTTGAAATTACATGGCTCAATCCATTTGTGATTGAGGATATTCGACCATCTGTAGTTCAACTAAAGACATTATAGGGTCACCTTTTCAAGTCTCTTACTAATGGTTCTCCAACTTCCTCTTATTTCATTTCACAATCCTTGATGAAATTAGCTCCTAAAAGATAGGAATTTCCTCCTATTTTCTTTTGCAATTCCCAAGGAAAGATTCACCTAGTTAATTCCCAAGTTTGTACACTTGACTAATAAACAATTGATAATTAGAATGTTCCTTTTCCTCCACTCCAGCTAGGCAATTTAAATTCCATGCATGCCTGGGTTATTTCTAGTTGATTGACTATTTTAATTGAGAGATCGTTGAGTTAAGAAATATTCTACTACTCAACTGACCTTCAACTAACTCAAATAGGTACCTAAGTTTAATTAACAGAGTCAAACTGAAAATAACTGAACTAGATTGCTAAATTTTTACTAATCCCTACATGCACAACTCTACTTGTAGCCTATAACTCGAATTTGCTAAGTAAACTAGTAGATAAAGTTATGTCACACAAGTTAACTACAATCCAAGTCATCCTACTAAAGTGGAAAATTGAACTACTAAATTTGACTAAGGCACAAGTCAAATTTAGCCTTTCTTGCTACATTTTCTAATACTCCCTCTCAGCAAGAAAGGGATTTTTCACCACCCCTAATGGAATTTGAATTTTCCTCTTAAAAATGCCTTTGTTAAGATATCTGCATCCTACTTCTCAATTGGAATTTATTGTAGCATCATGATTCTCCTCTACATGTAATCCCGCAAGTGATGTAACGTATATCAATGTGCTTGGACCTATCATGAAATACTGGATTCTCAAAGAGTTTGATAGAACATTTATTATCATAATAGATTGATGTCGGATCCATCTCGTGATTGAAAATACCCACAAGTATTTTCCTCATCCTTATGATTTCACATCTTGCTTGACTTGCAACCATGTATTCATGCTCTACTAAGTTGAGTGCCACGGACCTTTGTTTCTTGCTATACCAGGAAATGGCTACACACCCAACATTGAAGATAACACATGAAGTACTTTTCCAATTTGATGGATTCCCTTCCCAATCTACATTAGTGAAGCCTTGGACCTTCACTCCCTTTGTCTTCTTGTACCATAAACCATACCCAGTTATACCTCTGAGGTACCTCAACACATGCTTTGTTGCCTTCCAATACAACTTGGTAGGATTCATCATGGCTTGACTCAACTGATTAATTACATAGCATATGTCAGGCCTTGTGTTCACTAGATACCTTAAGGATCCACCAATATTTTTGTAGATTGTGGCATCTACTCCCTATCTTGAAGAAGCCTCTCCTTCCTCTAGTTTGTAGCAAGAGGTGTGTCAACAGGATTACAGTTCTCCATGTGAAACCTTAGAGCTATTTCAGAGGAATAATTCCCATTAGTCATAAACATCTCACCATCACCCTGCCAAACTTCTAGCCCAAGGAAGTAATGCATTAATCCCATGTATTTCATCTCAATTTATCTTGCAAGGTCCTCCTTGTAAGAGTGGATCAACTTCTCATTTCCTGTAAATATCAAGTCATCAACATACAAAAACAAGATAAGAAACTTTCCATATACCACAATGTGATATAGATTGGCATCTGCTTCACTTTTGGTGAATCCAATCCACTAATATATGTATCAACCTGAGTGTACCATACTTGAGGTGCCTTCTTGAGTCCATAAATGGATCTTGTAAGCTTGTACACATATGTCTCAAATACTTTTGGTTACTCTATGTAAATTCCTTCCTCAACAAAACCATTGAGAAAGGTGTTCTTCACATCCATCTATGGATTTTCCACCCCATCTCCACATCCAATGATAGAATGGTTCTGATTGAGTAATATCTTGCCACTAGGAAAGAATTTTCCTCATAGTCCACTACCTCTACATGTGAGAAGCATTTGGCCACAAATTTGGCCTTGTACTTCTCAATGCTCCCATCAACTGCATGCTTCACTTTGTAAATCCATCTGGACCACTGAGTTATTCTTCGGTCATGACACCACCTCCCATACATTTTTCTTCATGATGGAGTCATACTCCTCCACTATGGAATCAACCCACACTAGTTGAAAAAATTATTCCTCAAATGAAGAAGGCTATGACTCAATGAATTATGCCATGAGAGCCATGTACCCAATGTACCTATTTGGTGATTTCTTCTTCCTGTGCTGATATGTAGGAGCTCCCACATGCTCCTATGCATCCTATACCAGTATGGAAACTTCTTCGGTTCTCTTCCTCCCCTCTCTTGAAGATTTTGGTTGAGTGGGTGCCTCCCCTCAACCTCCTATCTTCCCCTCCACTTGTGGCTACTCCACAACATACTTAAGCTCTATATGAGTCTTCTTCTTAGGAACTAAATTCCCCTCCTCGGGTGGGATACTTATCTCTCTTTCTACATAGCATCTCATGGCCTTTTCCTCATCAAATTTGACATCTCTCCTCACTATTGTCACTCTGAGTGAGGAAAAATACACCTAGTAATTATGTGGTGTCTCTGTACATCCTACAAAGACTCCCACCTCAGTTGTATGATCATTTTTCTTCCTATTATCCTTGGAGACATGACAATACATAATAGATACAAAAATTAAAAAATGAGATACATCTATCTTTCTCCCCGAGAAAGTTTTTTCGGGTGTGATCATGCCAAGTATTCTATTAGGGTTCCTATTATGTAAATAAACAACAACGTTTCATGCTTCTACCCATAGATGTAATGGTATCCCTTGATCATGCAACATGGTTCTTGTTGCTCCCACTATACATCTTTTTTCCTTTAAACCACTAGATTTTGTTGTGGGTTATGGGGTGCTATCAGTTCTCTTCTAATCCCCTCTTTGGCACAAAATTCATTGAAGGTGTTAGAAATAAATTCTCCTCCATTATCACTTCTTAGGGATTTTAGTTTATAGCCAGTCTCCTTTTCAACCAATCCTTTGAATTCAACAAATTTAGAGAAAATTTAGAGGAAATATTTTCTCCAACTCCTCAAAGCTCATCTCGACAATGAGTGAATCTGGGGAGGTAATGTGGAATGGTTTTATTTTTCTGCATGCAAATGTTTTTGAGCTTGTCCGTCAATGCTAATTTCCTAGCATCGTAGCCATTTTCGAACAATTTAGCAATGGTATTCCAAATAGAAAATGGAGTCTCCTTACCATGTAAATTTGAGATTATGTGGTCTCTCATACCCTCCAGGATGATCCTCCTATTTTTTTTGGTTTCCTTCTTCCACTTGGCAAGTTCTTATACATCTGATGTTCCTAGTTTCAGAATTTATGTTTTAGTATATTCTAGAACTCTATTATCATCGAGCACTACTTTGATCCTATCCTTTAGGGCTATGGAATTCGAGGTTCACTCCAAGGCATACTCCAATCTCAACCTATTGAAACATGTTTTCCCGCACATAAGAAAAATTGCTTCAGTGAATCTGCAAATTGAAATATCTTAAGGAGAAGATCTCTTAATTGGTTTCTAGTATGATATTTCCTCTTATACCATGTAGAAATTAATAGAAATTTTCTAGTACTAATGAAATCAAATTGAAATAAAGAGATTAAAAATTTCCTCTACTATTCTATGGAATGGAAATAAAAATTTAGAAACACATGCATTGGCATGCAACCATAAAAATCACAAGAACACAATGATTTACAAAGGAACCCAACTGGGAAAAACCCCTTCATTTCTTTTCATTAATCAGATGAGAATGATAAACTATTACAATGTCTTGCTTCAAATTTGAAGCACACCCTACACTGTAAATCTATTATCCTACTGACTATCCTTCTCTAGCCAACACTTAGCCATCTCAAGCCTCCAATTTCCTCCTATTTCCTTGCACACTCCTTGCGTAAATTAGCTCTTAAAACATATAAATTCCTCC
Source organism: Pinus taeda (assembly GCA_000404065.3). NCBI lineage: Eukaryota > Viridiplantae > Streptophyta > Pinopsida > Pinales > Pinaceae > Pinus > Pinus taeda. Next base: position 18,354 of record APFE030177007.1, read on the forward strand.
TATTTTCTTGTGCAATTCCCAATGAATGATTCACCTGCTTAATTGTCAAGCCTATACACTCAACTAGTATACAAAGGATAATTACAATGTGTGTTTTCCTCCACTCCAACGAGGAAATTCGAATTCCATGCATGTCTGGGATATTTTTAGTTGATTGCCCGGTTTAACTGAGATATCAATGAGTTATAAATAGTTCTACTAATCAACTTACCTTCAACTAAATCAACTAGGTACTTGAGGTCAGTTAAATGAATAAAACTGAAAATAAATTAATTAGATTGCTAAATTTTAGCAATCACTACATCACAACTCTACTTCTAGCTTATAACTCAAATTTACTAAGTAAAATAGTAGACAAAGCCATGTCACACAAGTTAATTGCAATCCAAGTCATCCTATTAATGTTGAAACTCGAATTACTAAATTTGACTAAGGCACAAGTAATATTTACCCTTCCTTACTACATTTTCTAACAAGTAATGTCAGTAGTATGTAATGTGATGTAAGATTAAATAATGACAGATTAAGCAACAATATGATTAGTTGGATAGCTAGACTTGTATAACTGTCCTATCAAATTATAAATACTTATTTACATAAAAATGTAAAGGGCTTGTTTGATACATAATAAAGAATATATTTGTGTGTCTTTGTTATCTCTCCATTACTACATTTCTCGTACCTTTATATCCTTACTGTGTAATTACGTAAAGTCTTCCTACTGGAAACAATGTATGCTTTTCACTAGATTACACCAAGTATCTAGAATCATTTGCAATGAAGGGAAAGAAATAGTTAATATGTACACTAAAAATGTATTTGTGTGGATTAAAGCAATCACCAAGGATGTGGTATCAAAATTTTGATACTTTATATATTAAGACTTAACTTCACAAGGACAAAAGTAGACACTATGTTTATTTCAAATTAGTTGATGATCATCATATTTTTTTGGTCTTTGTATGTGGATGATATATTTGTTATTGGGAATGATAAGGAAAAAGTCTAAGATATCAAAAATTAGTTGTCCTCTAGATTTGATATGAAGGATATTAGTGCCATAAAATTCATTTTGGGTATGGAAACTAAAAGAGGTTAGGCAAATATGAATCTCTGGATAAATTAGAGGAAATATGTCAATACAATATTATAAAGGTTTAATATGTGGGAATGTAAACCAATAAAGGCTCCTATTCTTGTAAGTGTAAAGTTATTTGTAGATCGATGTCCCAAGACACTGGAAGACGAAGAGGAAGAGGAAGAGGCCATGTCATGTGTTCATTATGTCAATATGGTTGGTATTTTGATGTTTGTAATGGTATCGTACAAAATCAAACATTGCACAAGCAGTTGGAGTTATAATAAAGCATATGTCAAAACCAAGGAAGGAGTATTGGGTAATAGTAAAGAGAGTTTTAAAGTATTTGCATGGCATTATTGGTTATTAATTATGTTATAAGGATAGAAAATCATTGGACAAAGTGTTGAACATACATGGCCTTATTGATGCAATCTAGGCTAGAAAATTTAATAGTAGAAGATCTACAAGCGGGTATGTGTTTAACATTTTTGGAGGAGCAATTAGTTGGATGACCAAAAAATGGAATACATGTCAACCACTCATGCAAGAAAGGAAATGATCTAGTTACAAAGTTTGGTTTCAATTATTAGGTTGGCATAACAAGTTGCAAGGATGGATCGTGACAATCAAAGTGAAACATGTTGTGATATCCTTTATTATTATTTTACTAAAATATCAAGGATTTTCTTCAAAAATTTACAGCAAGAATTTTTATTCCAAAAAAAGGCATAAATTTTACATAATTTCATTCAACAAAAATCACCACAAAGTTTAATAATAATCTTCAACCCATAAATTATATGAGCTACTGCAATTCTGCTAACATTTTATTAATGGAGTTCTTGGAGGAAATTTACATAAATCTTTGGTACAAAACCTAATTGATGGATCCCTAAATATCCCTCCTCTTGAAACCTTACTAATTTTGCCTCTAAAAGGGAAACTTGACTCTCTCACAACTAACAATTTGGCCCTCAATTAAAAATCTATTCGACCTTCCTTGGGGATGTAAATTAGCCTCTTATGGGACCAATAGTTGAGGAAAAATTTGGCCTCCCAAAATGCCTGAGAAATTAAATTCGATCTCCACCACAATTCAGCCCTACACATTGATGAAATTTAGCTCCCACAAGAAAATCTAATTTCCAAATAAATTCAACCTCTATTAATGATGAATTTCCTCTAGTAAATTTGGCCATCACAAACAATGCTTACTTCCAAAATAGAGTTCAACCTCCTTTGCTAAAAATTTAGATATGGATAAGGAGGTTTTGCTACCCAAAGAAGATTTGGTTTGAGGGTTTGATCTTGTCCTTGAAAGCCCTCAAATTCTCCCTGGAAATAATCTAGCAATTAAAATAACCAAATCTCAAAAAATAAACCCTTAAACCAAGGGTTTCTCTTCTACAAATTTGCTCCAAAATCCTGCAAATTCCTGAATTGAACAAAAGTGGTAGATTTGAAATGATCTCCCCAAAGTGCCAACTAGTGTGGCACTCTAATTCCACCAAAATTAGTTGAAGAGTTCCACTCTAATTCCACCAAAATTAGTTGAAGAGTTCCACTTGAAGCCTCACACCTACAAATTTCTTTATTGAACACAAGTGGAAGATATTAAGTAATCTCCCACAAAGAGCCAACTAGGGTGGCACTAAGAACACTGGAATCAACTAAAGAGTTTCACTTAAAACCCTTGCACGAGACTCACTTAAGCCAAATTGATTTTCAGAGAAAATATGAATAGAATATAATGATTGAGAAGTGACCCCTTCTCCCTTTCTAATGATTTGTTGGATCTTTCTCCAACCTTCCAAAAGCACCTGCATTTTTATTTTTAATTGATAAAGTCATTACGTGGAATTTTCTTATTTTCTCCAAGTGACTTTTGCCCCTTTTTGGAAATTTCTTTAATTAAATAATAAAAAACACTTTTCCCCTCTTTTATTTAATGAAGTGTCAATTTATTATCTAATTAAAGTCATTTTAACCCTAGGAAATGCTTAATTCTCCACCATGATCACACTGACCACCCCAAAGCCCCTTTTCATCATCCTACCCTGTATTTTTTTCATCCTAATTCCAACAAGATATTACATGAAGGTGTTCCTCCAAATAATATGCCCTAAATAGCACCTTTGTAAATAATTTAAATATGCCTAACAATAACCCTATTTTACAGGAATCATCAAAATGAAACGAAACCAAAATTAGACTATGTGGAACCTATCTTGATGATGAAATATGGAAAGTGATCCCACTCATACCCCATAAAACTCCTCCAAACCCTCTAAGACCACCAATGGTGCAATCCCTCTCCTATGACCTACCTGACACAAGCTCTAGAAATCTCCCCTAACCACATCATAGGGTAATCCAAAAGTTGGGGACATCACATTCCTCCCTCCCCAAAATTGTTTGTCCTTAAGTAATACCATCACAAGCTACCACTTCACAAGCTAACCCAATCTAAAAATAAATAAAAAGGTCCCAAATGTGTCATTGATCCACTCCATGCCACTATAATACCTCAACATGAATGAATCCCTTGATATAGGGGTCCCAAACCATCCTAATCAATGTGAAGCATTCCTTTCCCCGCTCACTGTCTAACAAGGTATAAACATCATAGGCTATCTGCATACCACCAATAAATAGAGCATCTTGATAATGCAAAACTATGATCAAGTCCTCGAGAAGTTTTGCTACTTGGGAACCGATCCCGTGTACCTTAAGAGTGAACTCCTGAAGGTACAATCCAACACCTGCAAAAAAAGTTCCTCATCTGCATGAGCTAACCATGGTCTCCTCCTACAAATCATACTTCCATATAATGAAGTGCCCCATAACGTCAATAGATCACTAATAAGTGAAATGATATTTGTAAAACTAAGGTCCAATGGAAGATCTAAGTGACATTCCCTTATAATGACTTGCTCATCCCTACCAGTAGCTAAACTGCTAAGTCCTGTAACCCCAGCGTCCCATATAATTCTCCAAGACAAACCACCATGTTGAAATTATGCTACTATGATCATAACTATATGTTTATTGTGCCTATATTGAATTATCCTTTATCTTAACAATTGGCCACAATACTAGTAAGGGCCAAAGCAACACCCAAGGAGCCTATCCTACAAAGGAAAATTAGTGATGTCAATGCCTACCAATCCATGACTAGTATTGATCTTGAGCAATAATAGGGAAACCTTCCTTTACATATGGTGAAAGCCTCAGTGATCCCACACATGTCAACCCAAGAATGAACTAGATCATTCATTGTCATAACCCTTCTCATCAAGAAGTGGGGTGACCCATCAATAAAATAGATCCTTAAATCCCATAGCCAAATTGGAAGTTCATAACTCCCAAACCCTACTAAATTCTATTGTGTAGTACTAATAGCTATTGTAACCCATTTTTTCCTCATCTTTAATCCATATAACAAATCAGTAGATGAGAAACAAGAATCAAGAATCAACCCAGTGAATGCTAAACTACCCTGCTCCTGCTAGATCGCATAGTGAAATTTTGCTATCATGTCTCTTGATGATGTACCCAAATACTACCTAGATCCTAAACACTCTCATATAAAATAGGTCTAACATCCACTATACCTCATGGTCACATAATGCCCCAGAATTTCCCACCAAAGGTGTAGCATGCACCTCTCTCATGATTATTTCCCTAAATTTGAACTTAGTGGAAGAACATATCCTACCTCTACAGTAGATCATCCCATCCATAAGTTTCTATCTATGAACTCATGCATCGACCACATGCCTAAAATGGGAGGTCTCTCTCTTATCCAGGATACATTGTGTGTCATTCAACTACCTCGGGTAAGCCTATTTTATTTTGCTACTTATAATAAGAGAGTTAAAGGGAAACAACCAAACCCTATATGAATATAACCAATATTGGAGAGTGATAGTTGTGTGTGTGCTCACAAGGGTGAGATTAAGAGTCCACATGGATACCCAAGGGTGGTCCTATGAATGTCCCTCTCTTTGCTTGTGATATAATGATATCTTAAGTGAAGATCACTTTCGATGAACATGATGCTCTGATATGCTCATATTTCCCCTCACCAATATTGGGTAAGCCAAACCCAAGAGTATGCCTAACCTCCCTATCAAGAGGTATTCTCAAAGACAACACTTCAAGATCTCATTGTGTAACACCATACACCACTGCATACAACCATGTATCATTGTGCTCCTCTACATACCATTGCACACAACATATCACTCTACACCACTGGAACCATCACCTATTAATGTACCACCCTATACCATCTAGTATCCCGCATGTGCTAATGTATATGTCACTACACTAGTGAATCCATTATGATATGAATCACCCCTCCTAATATGCCTTATTAAATCTGAATGACATAGCTCCTCACATGCCAGTAGGGGTGTCACTATTGTGTTGATCATGGGTGGCCCTTGTGCCTAGTACATCAATGGAAGAACATCATCCCCATACAATTCCCTACTTGGTGGCATACCAATTCTATCCCATCCAAATAAATCCTATCAACGCATGTTGACCACCCTGCAACCCCATACAAGGACGATGTGTCAAAGAATCTCGTAGATTCTACACATTCTTATATGAAACCATCTTGCCACTAGCACTAATTGAGACTTCGATGGAAATGTGAACAAATGTGTGCACTCAGTCATTGGGTTAGTCAACTACTCAAGTCCCTAGTTGTCTTGCACCTCTGGTATATGATGGAAACCCCCACCTGGATCCCAATGCCAACATGGGCCTTTGGTATCCCTAATGTTCATAAGATCTTATTGATCTATACCCTAAACTATGAGTATGTCCACAAGTATTTCCCACTCCACTTGGTTCCAACTCAAGATCTTTCACCATCCAAACACGAGAGAGGGATTGGATGCATGAACACTTGTACACAGAACAAACCCACCAAGCTGATATTGCACCATGGTCAACTCATGTAAAATTGTCTCACTAACCTGGTCAACCCATAAGATCTGGCTAGGAAACTCTACCTCTCTTTCCAATGCACAGAAGTGGGACAACAACTCAACAAGCCCTATATATATGCTTCCCTTACTTACTCGTTAGGAAATTTAGTTTTCCCCCAATGCTACATAGCTTGGCCACTGAATCAACACATACCACTCCAAGGTCCTCAAGTTCACCGATCTACTACAAGATGGTGCATTGGAGTGTGTAGGACTTCTTCTTCATCTCTAATATATCTTCCTCAAATGCTCAAACTCTCTGGTGACTCTCCTTTGAAATCCATGTGGCCCTGCTAGATTCCTCTACACCTATTTAAACCTCATCAATGGATAGCCTCAAATATGGATGCTCAACTCTCTCAACCACCTCCGCAACTTGAGCCTTCAATGGGCTCTCTAACATTAATGACTCATAAATATCATGAGGCAAATCTAAATTCCCCTCACACCCACGAGTGTTATCATCCTCACATCATAGATCTAATCGTGTATCAAAGGCTGTCTTATGGCACTGTTTAAAAATTTTCACATGCCTTGTGATTGCGAACCCTATGACCCTTCTGGATCAAGTCCATGCCTTTAGGTTCTTCTTAATATTTTATACCTGCATAAGCTCATGATTTTTAGATCCATCCCTCTCAGATCTATGTGTCTTTCCATATTTCTTGGAAGAGTTCTCCATCTCCAACCATGGCTCAGAATGCTCTAGTGCCCTATTACATTCTTCATATAGTCACCAAGTATCTACATCAACCTTTTCCATTGTAGCATTCTCCTCTTTAGTAACCCTCTGGCTGACAAGATATATGGCTCGGACACTAGTGTGAGCATGGCTCCCTTCACTTGAGTGTGAGCCCCTTTCTCCACTATTGTCTTAACTGCCTCAATTCCCGAATGTGGCATTAGTCCACTACCCAATCATCTCAATCAACAAATTTTGCATTACGATCATTTCATTCATGGTAACTGTCGTATTGTTTATTTTTTAATCTTCTTTGTCTCCCATGGGAATTTGACTCTTGTCACCTTCGACTTCCCCTTTTGAATTTGGTTCTATAACCTTCCTTCTCAACATTAATTTTCTTCAGACCAATAACTAGCCAAGAACATCCTCTAACACCACTATAATACCCCTTATTATTATTTTACTAAAATATCAAGTATTTGCTTCAAAAATTTATGGAATGAATTTTTATTCCAAAAACACCATAAATTTAAACAATTTCATTCAACAAAAATAACCAACAAATTTAATAAGAATATACAACCTATAAATATGAATTGTTGCAATTCCATTAATATTTTATTAATGGATTTCTTGGAGGAAATTTAGAAAAATATTAGAGACAAAACTTGATTAATGGACCCCTAAAAATGCCTCCTCCTAAAACCCTACAAATTCAACTTCTAAAAGGGGAAAACCAACCCTCTTAAAACCAAAAATTCAACCCACTACTAAAAATACATTGTGACCTTCCTTGGAGATGTAAATCAACCTCCCATGGGATCGATCACTAACAAGCAATTTGGCCTCCAAAAGTGTTGGAAAATTAAAATTTCACCAAAACATGGCCCTACACATAGATGAAATTCAACTTCAACAAGAAAATCTACTTGCCAAATAAATTCGACCTCCACAAATGATCAATTTGACCTCTAGTAAATTCAGCCACCACAAATGATGCTCCACTTCCACAATACAATTCAACCTCCTTTGCTAAAAATTCAAATCTAGAGAAAGATTTGCTACCCAAAGAAAATATAGAATGAGGGTTCGATTTTGTCCTTGAAAATTCTCTATTTCTCCCTAAATATGATCCAAAAATCACAATAAACAATCTCAAAAAATTAACCCTTCAACCAAGGGTTTCTCCTTTGGAAATTTGCTCCAAAAACCTTTAAATTCCTTTATTAATGCAAGTGGAAGATCTAAAGTGATCTCCCCAAAAAACCAACTAGGGTGGCACTCTAAGTCCATCAAAATCAACTGAAGAGTTTCGCTTGAAATGCTCACACAATACTCACTTGAGCCAAATTGATTTTCAAAGCAAATATTAATAGAATATAATGATTGAGAAGTGACCCCCTCTTCATTTTTAATGATTTATTGGATCTTTCTCCAACCTTCCAAAAGCACCTTTATTTTTATTTTTAATTGATAAAGTCACTAAGTGGGTTTTCTTATTTTCTCAAAATGACTTTGACCCTTTCTCCAATTAAATAATAAATAACACTCCCCCCTTTTATTTAATAAAGTGACCTTTTATTAACTAATTAAAGTCAAGGAATTTAGACTTCTGTGATCCATAACACTTGTTTAGAAAATTTTTGGCGAAATCACATAATTGATCATTTGTCGACGCGTTTCGAACCAAGTAGTGTGGTTCATCGTCAGAACAAGTTTTAATCCCAAGAAATGCTTAATTGACCACCATGATCACACCAGTCACCACAAAGCCCTTACATCATCCTTCCATGTATATCTTTTCATCATGATTCCAACAAACTATTACACTAATGTCTTCCTCCAAATAATCTTCCCCAAATAGCACCTTTAGCATAAATAATCAAAATATACCTTATGATAACCTTGTTTTATGAGAATTGTCGAAATGCAATGCTGAATTGTGTGAAACTGATCCTAGTGATGAAATATGGCAAGTGATTGTAATTGAACCCCATTAAACTCCTCCATACCCTCTAGGCCCACCAATGGTGCAATCTTGCTCCTATGACGTAGGTGACACAAGCTTTAGAAATCTCCCCTAAGCACATCACAAGGTAATCCAAAAATTGGGGAAATAACATCTACTTAGCAAAGAAACCTACTTATCATTCTAAAACAAAGAATATTAATGTTCAATTTAACTTTGTGAGACACATGGTTGGAAAAAAAATGTACTACTTTGTGAAGGTGAACACCTTGAAAAATGTAGCAGATTTACTAAAATGGTTTCTAAGCACTAAGAAATTCTCTTGGTGTAAGGAAACAATGGGCATAGATGCCCTGGTTTATTGACCATGCATTGTTGTGATCCCTTGTATGGGAAGAAAACAACAAGTGGGAGAATGTTTTATGTGCTATATTCTTTGGATGATTAGACTCAAGCATGATTAATGTGTCAAGAACAATAGAGAGGGTAACAAGGGGTACAATAGCCTCCCTACCTCGAGATTTTGGAATAGAACCCCTAAAAAAAATTGAGTAGTTTTTGCATCCATTTTTGATGGTTTTAGACACTTTCATTTTTAGTGATTTTGTAATGCATGGAGATTCACCCATAATTTTGTAATTCTAATTAAGTAACTACAATTGTTTAATGTATTTTAAGTTTATAAACACCAAAAAACATACACATTAATCATACCATGATTATCTATTATACTTTGAAAATTAAACATAAAACAAATAATTATAATTACCTATTAACACTCTTCCATGAATAAAATCACATTTGTTGTCACTATCAATGTACCAATCTTATTAACATTTTACTATATTACATAATTTAAACATTGTTGATGAGTATATTATATAATTAAATTTTATAATATAATATAACTAAAATAATATTATCTTTAAAAAAATTAATAAATACTGTTATTATTAAATTAAATTATAAGTTTTCAAACTATATTTAAAATATTCAAATTTCCATATTAAATTTAATAATCACATAAATGGAAAATATTCTATATAAATATATATACGCATTCTCTTCCGAAAAAATGGAGTTGAAAAAAGCCTTAGACTCAGACATTATTTCCTACAAAATATCCCAATGTGGCCCAGAAGAAACAAAAGCTTTGTTAATTAATCTATGGTGTTCGTTGTTTCTCACTTAATCAATCTATGAAGTAATGTTCCATACGTTTTATAGGGAGAACTATTGACAAAATCTGATCTAATTAATCTATGGTCTTCGTTGTATGAAATAATGTTCTATGCGTGTTGTATGGGGAACTAATGACAAATCAGATCGGGGCCAATCTGTATGGCCAGATTACATTTATTTATGACCAATAAAAATATAACTGATGTCCATTCTAAGAAGGTGATACAGTATTCTATCCTTCCGATAAAGTTGAAAACATCAGACATGATCGAGACATTCCAACCTTACAGCAAACCCAAACGAATACAGACACAACAAAATCGCGCACGGCTGTGAAACTTATTATACTCAATCTTACTCTGTATCAGTGATCATGATCGGGCTCTCGTGTACAGCCACCACAACAAATTGGTTAGAGAATTCCCATCGTCATAGCTGTTAAGAGACTTTACCTTCTGGAGAGCAGCTGCTGCATCATATACTCCTTCCAAAGCAAATATAAATCCCTTCCACCCATCTTCAATGTCCCCATCTTGGCTTTCGCTCGCCCAATCCACCAACTCCCTGGCATAATCCAAATCAGAAAACAGGATCTCTGTAATTGGCAGAAGAGGGAGCAATTGAATACCTAGTCTGCATTCTCTGCATTCAGGCCCTGCAAACCACAGTTTACTGTCCCGCTTATTCGCCCACAAAATACCCACAACGCGATTCTCTTTGACGAACTCTGCTTCATAGAGTTTACTATTCGAAGGAACGTGCCAGAGCGCCTTCGCAGATCTTATTTCCAGCGCCGCCAAAGTCGAGCCAGTGCTAATCATATACTGATCGCCAAAAGCCAATCCCAGCAACGCCGCGGAATAGTAGGCATTCACAGCCTCGCTGGTGCTCTCCTGATTTCTCCCATCGGGAAACTCTGTCAATCCGGCCGCCCAGGAATGGAGCGTCCACAGATCGAAATTCCTCAGCCTCGTATATGATGCCCGGCCGCGGTCATTAGAGCCAGTCAAAAAATCGTTCACAATGGAATAAATCCGAGGCTTAAACCTGCGCGCCCAGTCGCCGTTAAGCTTCGCGAGCACGGCGCTGGCGTAACAGAAATAACCGAAATGGTAATGATGATCGTTGTAACTGCCCAGTCCGAAGTCTGCTGTGGAATCGTTGGCGCCGTCTCGGCTCACGATTCCGCCCCACTTGCCGTCAAAGACGAGTCCATTTCGGGGGAAGGTTCCGTCCAGCCATGGAGTTAGGGATCTCTCCAGAAACTCCTGCACAGTAGGGATTAGCGCTTCATGGCCGAATTCTTCTCCAATCAATGCAAGCCTCGCAGCTCTGGCGACGGCTTTGCCGAAGAAGTAAGTGGCCGAGTTATTGATCGGCTGAAGATTACGCACGTCGTGTTCCAGGGATTCGATCACGCGACTCCGCGCTTCTGAGTCTTTTGGGTCGGGTCCTCTAATGGAAGACCAAGCCATAGCAATTGGGCTTTCCTGGAGAATCCATGAATCTCCGACGACGGCAACAAGGTCGCCGTCTATGCTGCGGTAACTGAGTTCCGGCACGAGCGCGTGTTGGGAATCCAAGATTTGACGATGTACGGGATGCGAGAGCATGAGAAGCGGCGCTTGTCCTCTTTTTTCCCATTTGTATATGATTCTGAAAGCGGTGCTCAGATCCGCACGACCGGAAACAGGGTAAGTCGGACTGTAACGGTCCAGAACCCTCTCGGCCGAAGAAATTCCGTCCTCTGTCACTGCCGGATTTACGGCTATTCGGATAACGCCACGGAAGGACCTGGCGATGCCGAGGTCCTTGCCGAGATACAGAGGAGCAGAGCTGTAAATCAGCCATGTCTGCCCGCTGTCAAAGACGACCTTATGCTTCGTATTGTGAAAGCTTGAATAAACGCCGAGCGGCGTGTGGTTGGACGATATTTTGATCCCGCCGCCCTCGACTATGAAAGTAATATAAGGGCTGCCTCGTACGAGGGGAACAGTAATAGGGCCAGGGAGCTGTAAAGTTAGGCTCAGGTCGTCGAAGCTGGAAATGAGATGTTGGCCGGGGACTAAGGCGGAGATAATTATGGTTGCGATGAAGGCCTGGTAGATGAGTCCCGATTGGGCTACTCTGTTGGGGTAAGAAATGGATAGGGAACCATGAGCGGATTGGAGCAGGTAGGGGTGAATGTATTCCGGCTGAGTTCCGTTGTTCAGAACCAGATTCTGCCATGCGCTGTTGGTCGGCAGAGGCGGGCGGCGCAGCACCTCTGCGAAGAATGGAGACGGGTACGGCGCTGCGATGTTGTTCACAGATGGAAACGCCATGGGGAATGAATGGGGAGAAACCCTGCTAACAATTCATTTGCTCATCAGTCACAGCATGAACAAGCAGGAAAAGCTCAACTTGGGGTTGACTGCAATTTTAATGGCGGATACACTGTAGATAAAAGCTCAGGAAGAAGAATTGTATAAGAGCGAGAGCCGGAATTTATGGATTCATCTGGTTGGTGCTCAGCAGCGACTTGCTAACCAATCGATATTATTCGATTCAAATGAATTCTTTTATGTTTTCATATGGCTGGCATGGATTGAACATTGGCAGGCCACAACGACGCTTGGATTTCATTAAAGGTTGAATCTTTATATAATGCGAATCACGTCGGGTCGGTCCAGGAAAAATGGAGAGCGATTAACGTGCGAAAGGGCATTCATTAATTTATAGTGTCGTTCCTTAAACCGTGTAAGTTGACCGCATTCGGTTTGGGAAAATAAATCATGTTAGCCCTATTTGATAGTGAAATGCTTTGGTTTCTTGCTCGTGTTTGAGGTTAGCATTAATGTTCGATAGTAAACGATAGTTTAATGTAGTTGTTTAAGGGTGTTTTTGGGAATTTGGTGGAATAATTTGTTGGAAAAATTTAAGGTGAAATTTTGATTTCTGTTATTTAAATTAGTTTTTTAACTTTATATATGGATTTAATACTTTCGAAAACTCTAGGGCACTTCGCACAGAATTGATTTCAATAAATTCTAGCAGGATTTTAGAGAAATTACACCCGAAAAACCCACTGTAAAAGCTTCCAAAAAGTCACACTAAATACAACTATTTTAATTAACTGGAGAAACATTTTAATAAATTAAATTCATTTACGATGAACCACATTGATTGGTTCAAAACCGTGGACAAATGAAATATCATGTGATTTATGCCAAAAAAATCTCCCTTAAACTTGATATGGATCACAGAAGTCTCAATTCAATAATTAAACTCATTTTTTTAATAAATTTTGTTTGAATTAATCTGGGTTGGAGATTATCAATAAATTTAGTTTTATTACTTAAAGATTAAAAAAAAAAATAGAGTTAAAAATTTCTTTTAGAGTGTTGAAAATATTTATGAATTAAAAAATGTATTTTAAACAATAAAAATTCATATTTTATTAAAATTATATGCATTCAAAAAGTAGTTTTAAAACAACCGTGAAAAAAACAAATTTAAGATTTTTTTAACAATTTTTTACCAATTTCAACCTATATAATAAAAAAATAATTAAAAAAAAAAAATAAATAATAAAAAAATCGCATTAAACCTACTCTTATTATTTATTAATTATATAATAAAATATTTAACCCACTCATTAAAAGTTTCATGTATTGAAAATGTTAGTTTGAATAGACAAAAGTTATTAGTAAGCAATGGGTATTTTTTTATTGTTATTTTTATTTAATGGATATGTAACAAAGTTTTATTAAGTATTAATTAAGTGTTATTTAATTTATAAATAAATGTTTTTTTTTAGATTTTTTTTTGGTTATTTGAATGAGACATTTTTAAATATTTGAGTTTAAAATGTTAATCCACATAATTTGTGTCTTTCACTAATTCAATGTAACAATTTCAAGCTCACTACCTCAATTCAGTTATTTCAGTAACAAAAACTAATTTATATTGAACCATATCCCCATTTCCAGATAAAAGATTTTTTGACAAAATTCTATTTATAGATCTTTTTGTTATATGAAGTTACAATATGGATGGTACAATAAGGATTTTTTAGGACACTGAATCTATATATATAGTCAAAAAAACTAATTTGAATACAAATAAAAATTTTAGCTTAAGGTTTTCCGCCTATTGTTATATGAAGTTACAATATGGATGGTACAATAAAGATTTTTCAGGATGCTAAATCTATATATAATCAAAAAACTAATTTAAATAACACAAATAAAAATTTCACCTTAAAATTTTCCGCCAAATTTCAACACCAAAAAATCCAAAAAATCACATTAAAAACAACTCAATTATTTATTTTTTAAAATATTTTTTAATATAAAATCTGATGATACATTGCATTATCCAATTGTTGTAGAGATTTTAGGTCTTCATTAACGGGATTGCAAGTTTAATCAAATACACTAGTATAGATTTGGTCAAATATAAACGGGTGATTGTGGTGGTGTAGTTCAATTGTGTAACTAGAACTTTGAGAATAAAATTGTGGTAGAAATTTTAGGTCTTCATTAATGGGATTGCAGGTTTTCTCTCATTCAATCAAATACACTAATATAGATTTGGTCAACCATGGTGGTGGTGTAGTTCAATTGTGTAACTAGAATTTTTAGAATAATTTATTTTTTTTCAACGAAGTGGTTAGAATCTATGAGAAGTCAAGTCTTGGTTATCGATTTAAATAAACAACATTAAATACACTCCCGTTATATGTACAGTCCCGTTATTTGCCCTCTCTTAAAATATATAAGATGAAAATATTAGTGAGGATCCTAAATATATGTATAGATAAGTCTGCACTTACTAAGGATGACCTGTCCCAATTCGTCTCTATGTTTGACTTATTAAGCGTTTTTAATGTACACGATTTCCTATTGCATGGCCCTCTTTTCACAAGTGTAAACCACTGGACACCATGCTCACTTTCAAAATGACTCTGGCTTTAAACTTTATTCCATCTAGAAGATGCCTTGCCTTTTTTTAGTTTTGTTTCTCACCCCAATCATTTAATTATAAATTTTGGTACAAAGTCAAAATATAAAATGTCAACATGAGTATTTATATTTAAAAAAAATAATTGAAAACATCTCTTTCATCATTTTTAAAATATTTAATTATAATA